>JANHFO010007886.1:192568-204879 GCA_032468095.1 Pareas carinatus | reverse complement strand
AAAAGGAAAGACACTATAAATTATGTGCTTGAAACAGAACAGTGGTGATGTAGATGCTTTGTTTTTCAAAAACATCGAATTGGGAACATAACAAATTAATTTCATGTATATTATAAATGGAAAATGTAGGTGCTCTACAAGGATTTCAAGCAAGTTTCTATAAAAGGCCATTCCTATATTACACAAACTGCTACAGCCTAAAAATTGTATTGTCATATTAATGCTGTCTGCAGCTTCATTGTTGATTTCAAACGGGCCTCCTAGGGGGAATTTGAAAGTTTCTATCTAAATTACAAAAACAAGGGGAGGGGGTTGTTTTCATTTTGTATGCAAAAGATAACCTTCCCTCCCATCCCACTTTTTACAATATAGGTATTAATACCAGAGTCAGAAAGGGTTGAGAACCTTCTTGGGCTCAGAAATAGCTGATTGGTCCTGTCTTTTGAGTTTGCATTGCATTTGCTGTGACTCATGAAGCTTTCAGCACAATGCAGCTTTTTCTTTTCCAAATTGCGGAAAGCTAACTCTACTTGAGCAGACTGATTGGATTCACATATAAATCATGATGTATTTGGTTTGGTTGCTGTATGAACCCAGCTAATTGTGACTTGCAAAAGAAACAAAGCATAGTCATTCCTTATACTATGTAAAACAGGCAGTGTGTTTGTATAGTTAACTCTGATCCGCAAGGGCTCTCCAGAGTCTTCTTTATCTCAGACTAGCTTCTGATACCCATGCTCCGCTACGGGGATTTCTTGCACCACTCTTGCCTCTGCCTCCACTTTTTATGTGCACTTTCATATGATCAGCAGGCTTTCTTTCTTTCTCTTTCTCTTTCTCTCTCTCTCTCTCTCTCCTTTCCTTCCTCTTTCTTTATTTGTTTCTCTCCCCCTCTGTTTCTCTGTCTTTCTCCCTCGTAAAAAAGGGAGGGTATGAGGCGAGTGGACGTCCGCTTGGCGCTCCAGTCACCATTCCCAAACCTGCTGTCGGATTCCGCTCACTTAGTGCTGTCGCCAATCTGTTCGGTCGCTGATCCGTTGAGAGGCCGCAAAACTATGGTCGCTGCTCGCTCACTCCGGGCACTTTGCCACTCGCTCACTCCGGTCGCCAAAGTCACTAATCCGTTTGTAGCTCACTGCTTGCTCACTGGCCAAACTCCATGGTCTCCGCTGCTGCAACACCACTCCCTGCAGAGAGAAGTGCGTTTACCACAGCAGTCCCTGGACAGACAAGTTGTGCGGTGCACGTGTGCTTCTCCCTAAAGGTGTGCACATGTGAAACTGCTTCCTTATTCTTAAATTTCTAAAATTATTAATAACGTGTAAAAAGTAATAGCTTGAAAAATCCTTTCTTAGTGAGCACCTACATAGCAAGAGGAAGGTATGTACCAACTTTTATCTTTCTAGCTTGTATACGTTTGAAGATCTTGTGATGAGTCAGTCAGTCAGTGAGTAAGTTAATGAATGAGTGGATGGTATTTTGCAAATATATATATAGGTAAAGATATTTTCCAAGGATATTGAATCTGGGATTTTGCCCTTGCAGAGCAGAATGATAAGAAAATGCTGGTGGAAAATGCTGAACTAGTTTTATCACTTCTTGTGATTCTTTAAATTTGGTAGGAGATGTAGTGTCTAGAAACTTCTTTGTGTAAAGTCTACAGCCAGAAATTTTCAAGACAGCATTCAAAGTATCATGGAAACATTAAGCCAACATCTTTGACTCTCAAGAGGAAGAAAAATTAGCCCAAACTCTATTGATTCCATTGAAAAGACAGAAAGAAAGGAGCTGGAATCTAAACCTTGGCACGCATGAAATTCAAACCTTGGCATATATGTTCTAATAACACAAATGTGTTCTATAATATGCAAAATTGAGTGGAGTATTGAGGTTTGTAACAGTGTCTGGTGTTAAGTGTGATCATATGGACAATACAGATGATAAGACTTGGCTAAAACAATGTGTGCAACAGTAGCAAACAGTAGCTTTCATTGTTTGTGTTCCTTATTATACAAATAGAATTATGGTAATCTGCCTTCAATATACCCAATATAGGCTACAGGACTCAGGACTGTTGGCTGAACAATCAGGGTCAGCAGCTGCAGAACTATTGGAAGAAAAGATTCACAAATATACAGAGGTTGAAAACAAAGAAATAATGATCTGTTATTACAAATCAAGTTCAACAAGAAGAGGATCTCTGAAAAGAATGCACCAGTCCTGAAAATATCATTCAGAATCAGAAATAACAGAACAAAGGCTAACAGATCTATGTTGATTTGTAATACAAAATAAAGTATCACAGAAGTAGAATTGAAAGAACTACAAAGGTCTACCCAGGGCAAAGAAATCAAAGCCTTGCCAAATGTAGATCAGACTATAGAGGCAAACCAGGGGGAGTTGGCAGTAGAGAAAGCCTGCATAGATACTGAATTGTTTTAATTACAAAATCAGACATCCCATTCTCTGCCCTTTCCTCAGAAAGGACAAAGCCCTCTAGCAAAAAAGAAATAGAATTGAAACAGAATACCTGAGCATTTAAAAGAGCACAAAAACAACAGAATATGGTTGACTGCATTGAAGCCTGTTCCAAAGAAATAGCTAACATGCATTATAAGTTGCAAAAAACAAGCCACCTAATATGTAGCATAGCTACAATTATCACTGAATACCTGGGGTACAAAATCTACAAACAACAAAAAAGCCAAATAAGTACACAACCAAAATAGAAGATTAGGCTGATAAACATAATCAACATGCTAAGAACAGATGCAAGTAAGCTAGAACAGATGAAAGAAAAGAATCTGAAGAACAAGAAGGCCAAAGAATACCTGATCAAGAAATATCACCTAGAAAGAAGTAAGATTAAGAAAGCACTGGAAAAAATAAAGCAGCAAATAACACTTATACGGTAGTTAAGAAGATTCACAGATACAAAAGTCAAAATTGTATATCATTGGAAATATCTCCAATTTCAGTTTACAGTACCTGGAGACAGCAGAATAGAAGAAAAGGGACAGGACAAAACCACAAAATACAAAGAATTGCAAATAGAACAACTGTGGCAAAAGAAAGCAATGAATGATACCAAGAGTGATAGGCAACTTGGGTGCAATCCCAAAAATAACCAGTATACCACTGGAACACCATCAGTATTGACAAATTCACCACCAGTCAATTGCAAAAGGCAGATTTGCTTGGAACAGCCTACATCCTGCATCAATATTTTGACAACATCAAGCAACATCTGCCTATCCCAGGACCCTGGGAAGAACTTCATAGGTGGATAAAAATGCTAAATCCTATCTAAATATTTGGTTGACTGTGCAACCCACTAGAGAACAGTTTACCTCCTTCGATAATACTTTTAAAAATTGAGAGTGGAGGTTCATTTTTGAACTTGTGGATTGGTTTTCGAATGTTTTGTTACCAGGCTAGGTAACATCTTCAGCGGATTTTTTAGGGGATGTCAGCGTTGGTGTTCTGTTTATAAAGGCTTGGTGCGGTCAGTCCATGTTGCGATGGACTTGTTTCCTCAGGGGAGGGTCTAGTGATGGGTCTTGTGAGAGATCAGGGGTGGGTCGCATGTGGAGATGGACTTGTGATGAGTTTTGTGATAAGGAAATCAGGTGAGGGTCATTGGGAGGTGAAGTGCTGGTTGGGGGTGAGTTATGGACTGGTTGAAGGTTGGTACTGTCATTGTTTGGTTGTGCAGTTGAATTCTCAGAGATTTGTAGGCTGGTTGTGGGCCGATGTGTCTATTGATGGAATTGCTTGTGGAGTGCCAGGCTTCAATAAACTCACGAGCATGGCAGGAGGTAGCGTGGCCAATGATTATTGTATTGCTTTATTGAAGACGGGGACTCCATATTCAAATCAACCACACAACCAGACAGTGACAGCATCAACCTTCAACAAGCCCACAATTCCCCCTCTCCAACTAGCACTTTACCTCCCAATGACCCTCACCTGATTTCCTTATCACAAGACCCATCACAAGTCCGGCTCAACACCCGATCCCTCACAAGACCCCTCACTAGACCCTCCCCCTCACAACATCTACTGATCACACCAAGCCCAGAATAGGATACCAACACTGACATACCCTAAAAAACCCACTAAAGATGTTACCGGAAAGCAACCCACAAGGTCGGAGAAGGAACGTCCCCTCCCCTCCTATACCCAAGCTACAGATATTCACTACTATTGCAAACTTTTATAATGATCAAAAACAAATGTGCCTATCTCAAGTAGGTAGTGATAGGTAGGTGGGAAGAACTCAATAGGTTGGGCCAAAATGGTAAATTTCCAGTCCGAACATCTGGCTGACTATGCAACCAATCATAATAGTTAATATCCTTTATTATCCTTAAGGTATCAGACTGCTTTTAGGGACAAAATAGAAGTTGCTGGGCATTCAGAGGCCTGCTCCCTCCCCACCAAAGAGAGAATTGGTTGAAGTTCCTGAGTTGCTGCTAAGAATTTGCCTCATTTTGTCTCTGCCCCTAGACAGAAGCTGAGAACGAAAACATTGTGTCCTTTGAAAGGTAATCACAATCACTGCTGTTCTAGATGTGTTACTGATAATGATAGAAGTTGTCATTGATAGGGGGACAGGGAGTCCCAGTGGCAGTATTTCAGATCTTAGAACAGCTATGGAAAATTGCAGCTTTAACACCATGCCATTTTTTAACACCATAATGAATGTTAGGTTTTCAATCTGAATTCTGCACTCTTTCATTAGATAATACTGAATTAGAGCAAAGGTACCATAAAGCCTATAGTTTTTCTCTCATTTGGAACACACTTTCCTAAACTGTTCATTTACAATATATATACCGTCTCTGCACAGGATGTCACAATCAAGTCAGAAACAGAAGCCAAAGAAGCAGAATTGTTCGGCAGAATAAGGAATGTGGTACACTAATGCCCTATCTTACTATTTTCCTGGTGTTAATTTTTGAAAATTATATAACAAGAAATGGCCATGCCTCAAAGCAAAACACCAATCAATTTTCCTTACAAGAATGTCCAAGTCCCACAGCATTCTTAGAAAATCAAAACAATGGATGGTACTTCTTTTGAAGAACAGAGAGAAAAGCTGGAAAAATGCCATCCTGGTAGCCAGCAGATGACAAGAAACTTTTTAGCAAATAGCATTAGCACTTAGACTTATATACAACTTTACAGCATATTCTAAGCAGTTTACAGAGTCAGCATATTGTCCCCAACAATCTGGACCCGCATTTTACTGAACTTGGAAGGATGGAAGGCTAAGTCAACCTTGAGCTGGTCAGGATCGAACTGCAGCAGTTGGTAGAATTAGCTTGCAGAATTAGGCTGCAATACTTCATTCAAACCACTGCGCCATCTTCAGTGCATACTTTGGATTATTTTGTGACAGTCATTTTGTCATAATTCTATATCTGCTCATACAGATCTTATCAAAAATGGGAAGGAACTTGATGTGAGAAGATTATTTGAGAAATAGTTTTGGAAACTTTTTTTAAAAAATGTCATGGTTAACTTAAAAGATAGATCATTAACTTATAAATTCCAACTGTGCTGTCACTGAAATTCTAGCTCAGCCTTTTTGAGTCTGGTGTCCACCAGCTATTCTGGTTTGCAAACCAGAGGCATCAAGTACAGTCCATGAGGCTGAAAAAATGTGCATAGAACCATTATGAGGCAAAACCCAGGTGTGACCCTTGTGTTCTGATGTTGGATATAAGGGTGTAAATCATCTGGTTGATGTCATGACACATGTTTTCTTCATCTGTTCCCCTTTATTTTGCTTATGACTACAACTCCCATTCCATCTTAGCTGGTCAGACAATTTAGCTCAGAAGGAATTACTCAACGTTTAAATTTAATAGGAACTCTGATATAATTCTTGCACACGCGGCTTAAGAGGTTACACATCTCTGGGATGTAATAATAACATAGAAATGTCTTCCAAAGAATTATGGAAGAAGAGCTTTTCTTTGTATTTTCTCAAAGATATCTAATAGCACTTCTAAACGTGTTCTATTTATTTCATTACTGGTGTTTTTATGCCACTTCAATTGATTGAATTCAATTGATGTATAGTGCTTTTAAAAAATGTCTGCATTTCCCCCCCATAACCATTTCTTTTTATAAGACTTTATTGACTTTGGACCCTTATTGAGTTCCTCATTTATACTTAAACAGCATCAGAGGAAACAAGCAGTCTGAACAACCAAATCAGGTAGACACTTTATGCGTCCAGGCTAATTTATACAAAAGCAATGCTGTTCATAGAATTTTAGTCCTTGGGAAATCTGAACTTATCTTCACCCCTGCCAGAGGCAGTTTGCCAACGGAAAGACTGAGACCACACTATATAGTAATTTGGTGTTTTAAAATTTCCAGGGATAAAAATAATATCTATTTCAGTAAAGACTAGCATGTATGTGCCATCTGAAGTGGAAAGTTTGATCAAACAATTTCCTCTTATACCAACAGCAAGATTACACTTGAACAAATCAGCCAGAGTCCAACATGGAAAAGTAGTCACACATGTAAGAAATAGGTATGTTATATTAAATTGGGGGAACATTTAGAGTCTCCACTGTAATGTTCAGATCACATGCTGATTACCATGACATTTTCTAGTGGCACTGTCAATTGCAGGGAGACTGGAGCCAGATTCATAAAAGAAATGAAACATTGATTGACCTAGCTCGTTTTAAACAAACATGCTATGAAATTCAATGAGGGTTCCATCTTTTGGTTATTCTTATTCTGCGTGTGTGAGATTCACTACATTTCTTTGTTCTCCCTGCAATCTTGTTAGTTTTTCTTTTTTTTACATTTACTTCTTTGAAGCAAAACAAGCCTCAGTGACAAGAAAGAATCCTATGTAATCTGAATTTGCTTATAATACTATAACACATTTTATACAGCTTAACATCTTACAGAACATGTGGTTGCATAAAATCTTTCAGGATATTTGGAGGAAATTTTGAGGCAGTCACTAGATAACCTCAAGGAAAATGTATCAACTTCAAATCTGTTTTCCCAATTTGTATTATATAAAAAAAGACTGATTTACTTTAGATTATCATGAAAGAATGCATCCACCAAAGCAAGATGTATTCACTATTAAAACAAACCCTTCAAAGACATTATTAGGAAGCTGTCGGATTCTAATTCAATTCACCTTCTGTTGAAAACAATGCTGACATTCTATTAGTAAACGTATGCAGAAGTCGGAAAAAATATATTAATTCACCTGATGGATGGGATTCAGCTCTTTATGGCTACTGCAAGGGTTGTAATAATTCAGACCATTTTGCAAAATTGTTTTTTTAATTCCACTACAAACAGCACCAACCATTATACAACTGTTGGATAATGTATATCTCAATTCCCTACTTCCCTGAGCAAGCTTTTAAGCAGAGCATAATAAGGTTTTGAATCAGGAAGCATAACAGATTGTTTCTACAGTTGCTCATCTCCTCTTCATGTGTGTTTTATTCCTTTTCGAGCACCAATCCTCAGAGAGATAAACTAAATTTAGCACACTCCACATTTGGTTGTGAATCGTAGGTCGGAGACAGGCAATTTCCCTCTTTCCCCCTCCCACAGCTGAAAGTAGTACAATAGACTCATGGTCACCTGTAGCTCAGATGCTCAGTCAGTAATAGTTTTAGGATCTGCATTTTTTTTGGGTACTCTTTCAAAAACCGTTATAGTTCTTGTTGGACATAAAAGCTCCTTATAGCACTTTTGACAGAACTATTTACTACTGATAAAAGTGCAAGAGTATTTTTACCTCCTGAAAATTTGAGTGCTCCACCTGTGCAGCTCTACCTTCTACTGTTGTTGATGGCAGGTTATGGATCCACAGGTGAGGCATTTCAATGTAACAGTCTTCGCCCCCCCCCCCCCAGCTCTGCCATTTATTGTTACTTAAGATGCCATGAACTTAGAACTGCAGGATTTTAGAACAGTCTTACATTTTATCATGCTTGGAAAGACTCTGAAATATCCAAAATGGACGAACAGTTGGTGAAGATGACAGTTTTCAGATATGGCTAAATTGACATGTTTGATTAGAGAAAATACAACAACTGAGGGATTCTTGGTGCTCTGTTGTTGTTTTCTTGCAGACATTTCATTATCCTAAGTAACATCATCATCATCACTAGCACTGATGATATTACATAGTTTGGTAATGAAACATCTTCAAGAAAACAACCAATCTGCAATGAAACATCTGCAAGAAAACAAGCAGAGCACCAAAGAGCCCTGAGCTAGAAATATTCTCCTTTATTGGTAAGACAATACATTTGTTAGTGACTGGAAATCCTTTTTGTATTTTTGTGCCAAAATGGAAAAAATGAATTCGTGATTAATGGGTTTGATGAATAGAAAGGGTAGAATATGGAAAGAGAGCCATGATATAACCTTTAGGAAGGATAAAATTGAAAAAAAGATTGGAAACCACTCCTTTATATCTTCTTTTTCTTTTCTTATCACTTGCATTTTTCTTTTTTAAAATTTATATTACATTAAAAAGTCTAATAAAATAATTTTAAAAATGGAAATGGAATGGGATGATCTTTCAATCTGTATTTTAACTGAATGCCTCACTGTACGTACGGTATATTAAATTTTGATGGGGTGGGTATTTCTACTGACTTTGAGGATACCAAATTGATGTTGGATGTTTTGTTATGCAGGGCTTTTGATATGTAAGCCAGGTTAAAAAGCATTTTATCTGAGAATAAAAAATATGCATTTTTCTTTAAATATATGAATGTACTTACATTCTAAAACTAAGCTAAAAAAATTCTCTGAAGAAGAACTTGATTGCAAAGAGGTCTCTTTCTCTGCTTACAGATCACCTTCAGTCTTGGAAAATTGAATATTTCCTGCAAGGGTATGTAGTAATATGGATGGTTATATATCTTATGATCGAATCTGTAAGAAAATATTGCTGGAAACCACATTCCTGTTCAAGGCAACTCTCTTCTAGGATACTCCATTCCAGTTTTGATTTTATATTATTATCCCACAAGCCATTCAATACTGCATGTCTGCTAACCATATTTCCAGTTACTCTACTGTGTTATGTAACTTGTATTACTCTTTTAAACCTTGGGAGTCATTTAAACTTGTTGAGACCATCTTTTTATGCCTAGGTTGTGCTGTTCTGACTACATCAGAATTAGTAAAAAACTGTTCTACCGAAGAGACAGATTAAAAATAACTTAAGAACAATATTGAACATTTTTGAATATTATGAACTCCACCCAGGGAAAGAACTAGCTTTGGTGTTCCTGGATGCCCAAAAGGCTTTTGACAATCTTTCCTGACAGTTTTTGTTACAACAATTAGAAATCATGGATTTGGGTAAAAACTTCATAAAAATGATTAAAAGAATATATTGTTCACAAACAGCTAAAATAATACTTAATGGAGAACTGACAGAGAAGTTTGAGATTAAAAAAGCACGAGACAAGGATGCTCTACATCACCATCGTTGTTCATTCTGACGTTAGAAGTCTTAAATAGAAATGTGAGAAGGAATGCTGACATCAAATGATTCAAAGTAAGAGGAGAAACATTTAAATTACAGGCTTTTGCAGATGATTTGGTATTTATTTTGGAAGAACCGATAACTGTAATACCGAAGTTGGTACAAAAGATAGATGAATATAGGGAGGTGGCAGGACTTTAAATTAACAGAGAAAAGACTAAAATGATTGTTAAAAACATGACAGAGAAACAGAGAGAAAAAATAATAGGAAAAATGGATCTGTAATTGGTGAGCAAGGTCAAACATTTAGGAATATACATAACAGCTAGATGTTCTACTTTGAAAGAAGATAATTATGATTAGATTATTGAATCAGGTAAAGATGGACTTAGAAAGATGGAAGAACTTACAATTATCTCTCTTATGGAGAATTGCTACAATTAAAATGAATATACTGCCAAAAATATTATTTTTGTTTCAGACTGTACCTATAAAGTTGAGGGGGAAAATACTTTGATGCTTTAATATTAAATGCTTTAATATTAATATATATATGGCAAGGTAAAAAAGCTAGAATAAAGGTGAAATGTTACAAGATAGCAAAACTAATGAAGGTTTGGGTCTACCAGAATGGAATCTATATTATCAAGCATCTGCATTAACATGGATTAAGGAATGGATAATGTTTAGAAATAAAAGATTGCTCTATTTGAAAGGACATGATTTGAAACTAGGTTGGCATGCTTTTCTATGAAATGGGAAAAATAAGATTCATAACTACTTTCAAAACCACTATGTAAGAAATGTGCTATATTTGTTATGGGGAAAGGTAAAACAAAAAATTTATAGAAAAACTTCACTGTGGCTGTCAATAATGGAAGCATTCATACATCCAAATTTGGTGGATATGGAAAAAAATTGGACATATAAAGACATTTTAGATCTAGAATGGAACATAAAATCTAGACAGGAATTAGAAAATCAGGGTATGCAGCTTACATGGTGATCATATTTGCAAATGAAAACAAGATATGAAAAGGATGTTAAACATGAATTTGAAAAAGACAACAGAATTGGATGAGTTATTGTTAAAAAATGATGAGAAATTAATTTAAAAATGTATAACTTTCTTTTGAGTAGGAAAATGATGAACATGTGAAAGAAATGATAGTAACATGGGCAAATTGTTTTGGATATCCTATAAATATAGACAGATAGCAACATTTGTGTGTGAGGGGGGAAATCTTAGAATGACAAAAGCGACAACGTATAAAGAAAACTTATATAATATGTTCTGTAGGTGGAACATGACACCGTTTAAAATGGCAAAAATGTTTAAGGAGGTATCGGATAAATGTTGGAAATGTAAATGTAACACAGGCACAGACTATCATATGTGGTGGACTTCTAAATATGCTGAACAATATTGGAAAAAAATACATAGGTGGTTACAAGAAATGTTAGGAATACAGATGAATTTTAAACCTGAGCTTTTTTTTACTAGGTATAGTTTCTGAAAAGTTTGATAAGCAGTATTTTTATTAAACCTTATATTGTATTGACAGCTGCAAAGATTGTCTTTGCTCAAAATTGGAAAAGTGAAGAAACTCCACCAGAAGAAGTAATTAGGAAAATATTAGAATGTGCTGAAATGAACAGATTGACCTTGAGACTGAAAGAGAAAGAAAAATCGATATACTTCTGCACTTGGAATTTTTTTTATAGATGGTTGGGGGGAGGAAGTAGGAGTAGAAATTTAAATGTATTAGAAAATAGAAGATAAACAAATAAAATGTTTTTTTTAAAAAAGAATTAGTAGAAAACTGCACCTCTGTAAAGTATGTCACTATGCCTTCTCATGCAACTGTCTACTATTCCCTTGCACAGGCCTTTAATCAAATTCTGAACTTTCATTAAGGCTGACCTTGTTGAATGAACCAGAAATAACTACCATTTCAGGTTTCTACAACTTAAAATTTGCAACTGATGACTAACCTTGGGTTGGGTTAATATTCCAGTTTTTGCAACAGGAAATGGTTGTAATTCCTTACATCTTCTATAACCTAGTATGAGTGGAGGGAAAATCTTTGTCCTCAGACTGGTTTCATACCATGCCATGGTTTGTTTTTTTGTAAAGTTTTTAATTTTTTTGTATTCCAGCAAACCTGCTGTTTGGGTGTACCTCTTATTCAGTTTCCACATTCTTTTGCTTACAAATTTTTTAAATGTAAGAAATATCAGTATCACAATATTTCATCCATTAAGGAAAATAGAGACAATCACAATATCTAGTTTAAATCTAAATATACATCTTATTCATCAGTTTAGTTTCCACATTCTTCTGTTTATCAATTCATTTATATAAAAAATGTCAAAAACAACAATGTTCCCTCAGTAAAATGAGTAAAAGCAATCACAGTACCTAACTTAAATGTCCACATTAAAAATCTAGATATGCATTTTATTCATCCTTTAAGTTTTCACATTCTTCTGTCTGCAAATTTATTTATATAAAAATTATCAAATTCAGCATTATTTCATCAATCAAAAATTAAATTGTAGTATACTCTTACTTCTATATTAATTCTAATTTTTATCATATTTCATTTAAAGACTTTTTTCTAATTTCCTACATTATACATAACATTTATACCATAAATTTAATTTTAATCATATCTTTCACTACTGCCTAAATTTAACTTTAATCATACTTCATTTGGATTTGTATTGTCTTAACTGTTTTTTATATGGCTGTACACCGCCCTGGGTCCCTTCGAGGAGAAGGGCGGTATAAAAATACAAA
>JANHFO010007886.1:136169-146950 GCA_032468095.1 Pareas carinatus | reverse complement strand
TTATTATTATTATTTCTAATAAGTGTTTATCAATCTTGCACATTTGCTTGGGGGGATTTTAACCCATTCCTCCTTACAAAACAGCTTTAACTCATGAATGCTGATGGACTTCCTTGCATGAACTGGCCTCTTCAAATTCTTCCACAACATTTCTCTGGGATTCTGCTTTATCCATTTTTGCTTGTACGTCTGTTTTGGGTTGTTGGCAGAAACATGCAGTTGATATATTGATCTAAACTGTTGGAAAATACTACAATTTCAAGAAAACAAATAAGGTTTTATAGTTGGAGGTTAATTTATCAACAGGCAAATCCTTTAAAAGTGAGCCTTCCTTTAGAGCAAATTGAGTACTTTCTCAGCTTCTCCATGTCCAGTTGAAACCTTTATCAAGAAGTATGTTTCTGATTAAGGCCACAGACAAAAATTGGAAAGAGAACCCAATGGAAATATCTGATGTCATAGAATCATTGTGACCAATAAATCAGTCATTCTGATCTTGGAGCCAAAACAATAGCATAACTTGCACCAATCAAAGCACACAATTCCAAAGATGAGTAGATCAAAACGTTTCAATAAGTGTTTATTAAATAATCAGTTATATAACATAAGCATGCTGAAAATGAGCATTCAGCTGCTTTGGATAATCACCCCAGGGCCTCTGACTTCATTAATCAGAACGTAGTTATCTTGGAAATCAAGAACCAGCTTGATTTCTTTTCCAGCAGTTGGGTGGAATTACCAGTTTGTATCTCTGCAAGTCAAATCTAGAAAGGTTAATGAGGCAAAGCCATGATTTCTATGCCCTGGGCATAGAACAACAAAAACAATGCTTCCTCCTGTCATAGTATTTGGGCATCCCCAAACACTTTCACCAGTGTTATAGCAGTCCTTGTTGGAAATAACCATGTCCTGTATGTAGTGAAGGGCATAAAAGGAAGGTACCAATAGGCTGGGTGGAACCGCAACGTTTGCAGCAGAACCAAACAATATAAGGGAGAAGACTTCCATTAATCTGTACACTGAGGATGAAGTATGCATAGCCCTTACGGAGTGCAACAAGATTATGAACGGGAATGGGAAATGAGTAGGAAGGAACGGATTCTTTGAATTCCTAAGTGAGGAGCCCTGAAACATAAACACTTTATTGCAGAACTCAGTTAACCATTATAATCATGCATTACTCTAAATGGCATGTGGTTCCACACCCGTATTCCAATACCATTGGTTGAACGTAATACTGTTTGAAATCTTAGCTAATGTTGCAATATAGCATTAAGGACACAAAAGAGAAGTTATCCGGGATTACGTCTTTGGCAAGCAACTAAGCAAATGAGCTCACGGATGCCTATTTGCAGCGGAAAGCTTCAAATTCTCAGTGTTTCTACAGACTCCTTTGACTATTTTAGTAGGGCTCTGCTCCCATCCAACCAGGAGCAATTTTCTGCCTTCTTCCTCAATGGTGGCATTCGTGTGCTGCGTTGTGTGAGAGTGTGAGTCCCAAGCCATTGAGAAGCTACATACTGACAATTGCCTTTTATTCCTCTATTTTCAAAAGTGGCCTTCGTTTTCCAAAATGAAACAGATAACATTACCCATATTGTGATGTTTAATGTACGTTTGATGCCCATTGCATGTCTGGATGGTGCTGCAGTCTGCTCTCGTTAACCAACAAAACTGAGCTGAAAGTTTACAGCTGGGTCTTCAATCTTCATAGTGTGGCTGCAAAGGGGACAGAAAGGCTTTAGAAGAGATGCAGCTTTATTTCTTGATGGTGCTATTGAAGCTGTTGAGAGAAACCTGCATAATAACCAGCCAATGTAGCCACTGATGTAATTTGCTAATAGAATGCTTTTCACGCAGAGACGGTCTGGAGGTGAAGATGGCTGGCTCATTAATGCCTTACTTGCCATTCTGCAGGTGTTTAGCTGAAAGCATAGAGCAACATCTTCCGGCCAGGAATGGCTATGGCAATGCATTCCAAAGAGGGTTTTTGAAGGGTTTTTAAATTATTATTATTGTTGCTGTTGTTGTTGTATGCAAAGATAGCCAGAGAGAGAGGTAAACAAGCAAATTCCAATTCCAGAACATGAAGTCTTGATTGTGATTAGCACCCTGCCAGCCCTTGCAGTCTCAATTTCTAAGATGTGCTTAGCAGCATTATTTCTCCACAGAGAAAAGAGGTTTGGGATTTCTTTCTTCCATGTACAAAAGCTTTAGAAATTCAAGTTAATGAGATTTTAGAAAGTGAGGAAAGGTGGGAAACTTACCACATTAGCAATGCTGACTATCCAGAACTTTAACCAAGATTGATTTAATTAGGACAAGCTAGGGAAAGCTTGGGTTGTAAGTTGAGTAAATTGCAAGTTGAACAATGTAATCAATGGCTCAGTAAATGAAGTAGGTGCAGAAATAATTCCAGATCTGAGGTTGTATTTGATTTGATTACTTACTTGAACAGAAAACATAAATCTGAACATTTCAAATGCTGAATTATATTTTCAGTGTCAATAAATGAGGTCATTCCCCTGAAAAGGCTAGGAACATAAAAGTATTCAATATCAATTTAAACTGTTCTCTCTTGGTTTCCAAACCATATAATTCAACAGACCATAAGCATCTTCAAATAACAGTGAATCTTTCAGGACCAAAGTTTGATTAATGGGATAGCTTTACATACAATATATATTCAAAATCTGATAGCTCTTATTATATACATAATGATGCCGACAGTCCTCAAATATTTCGAATGAGTAAGAGTGGATGAATATACTCCTCTTTAGTGGAGCAAAAGACACAAATGAAAGCAAGAATGATACAGCATTTTGTATGAGGTTTTGGTTGTTAATATTCAGGAGTGTATGTAAGTATCATAGAACTGTGGAGTTGGAAAGGACTATGAAGCTCTTCTAGATTGCTTTTCTGTAGTGTGCAGAAAAACAGCAACAATTAAACCATTATTGGAAGCTGGTTATCTGACCTCCAGAGTTGGACAAAACCATTCAGTTGAGTATTTCACTACTGTACAGATTGTATCATTAAGAAGTTTTTCCTAATATTTAAATGCAAACTAGGCAGCTGCTACTTATACATACTATGACTATGATAATGCAAAGTAGTTCAACACTGCATGTGTCATCTCTGTATACAGTTCCTGATACAACAAGAGTTCCTTTCCCTGATAAATTTACATGCCAGAGTGGTTCCTATGTCCCTTCCAATCAGGCATAAGAAGGAATGAAGGAAGGAGAAATTCCATTGTTTATAAACTAACCTTACTAAAATACAATTCACGTTGAAGGAAGGAAGGAAGGAAGGAAGGAAGGAAGGAAGGAAGGAAGGAAGGAAGGAAGGAAGGAAGGAAGGAAGGAAGGAAGAGCTGCAGTTTCCTGCAAATTGCACTGCATTTTAACTACTTAATAATATTTCCTAAAATGTGCATAATAGAGAAAAACATAGAGAAAAATAATTTAATAATAAGTGAAACTGCTTACATTAAAAATTTAGAACTATTGACAAATTGTACAGTAGTGCAGTAATACAAATATTATGGGCATGTGCATTTAAAAATGTTTAAGAGTGTTTATGTTTGTCCCAGAAGTGCTTTTTCAACAGGCAACTGGATTTTGGGGGGTTTTTTTGAAGTCCTTGAAGACATTTTGCTTCTTATCCAAGAAGCTTCTTCAGTTCTTCAGAAGTTGCCTTTGAAAAAGCACTATTAAGGTGAATATTTCTGTTTTGTTAAAAACACCTAAAGTGTAATTTTTAAAAAAAAAATTCTAGAAATAAATTTTCATTCCAGATAGGACAGCAATAATCTCTGTCCAATAATAGACAAAATGATGAAATGTGCACATCAGAGCCTGCGATAATACAATAATATCCATTTGTGATCAAAAAGAGGTAATATTATTTGATTTGAAACTGCAAACTGGAATTTCCCCAATCTATTTAGCTCAACTGAAAACACAAGTAAATCTAGACACAGTCAACGAAATGTAGCGCTATATAGTTAAGCTTCTTAAATTCTGTCCATTTGAAGGTCCATTAACTCTATGAAATAGTGTCACTTGAATTTGCTGAGTGTAGTTACAAAAATACATTTCCCTCTGATAAACTGTAATTTAAATTCAGGCTCCCAAAGAGCTTTTATTGTTATTTTTTTGTCCTCTACATTTTACAGCCCAAATTGGCTTGCCTACAGATTATGATTCCAAGTTTTAAGTGAATAAATATTGGTACCGGCAGTCCTCGCCTTACAGCAATTCATTTAGTGACTGTTCAAAGTTGCGCCAGCATTGAAAAAAAGTGACTTATGACTGTTTTTCATATGACCATTGCAATATTCCCATGATCACATGATCAAAATTCAGACACTTGGCAAATTGGTTCATATTTATGACGTTTGCAGTTGTTCTGGGGTTATGTGACCACCTTTTATGACTTTCTGACCAACAAAATTCATGGGAAACCGTATTTGTGTTACTAGGTTAACAACTGCAATGATTCACCTAACAATTCTGGCAATTTTGTCATATTTTTATGGTTGTAAGTTGAAGACTACTGGTATTGTGTTAAAACAGAAGCTTTTGAACCAATGCAAAGAGGATTCTAAAACTACATTTCAGCTTCTAGACCATTATCTATACCTACCCACTTAAGGCTTCTGAACATCCTATGAATTTTTAGAATATATTTTGGGAACTCTTCCCAAAATGCCCACCGTGAGAGATATTAATACTAGTAACCTGCTAAAATCTTCCCTGCCACCTCGGTCTCTTGCTTTAATTCTTTCAGCATACTTCCTGTCATCCTAATTTCCTTTTCTTCTTTTTCTAGGCAAGTAGGCATTTTATTGAATGAACTAGAGGGTTCAAATCACCTGACATTTTTGTTTCCCATGAAAGCTTATTGAATCTGTTTCAGGCACAAAAGCATTTAAAGATGGTTCTGCAAGGGGCCACTTCTCATCTTCTCATTTTTAAAGCAATATTTTTCAAGAATATGACCAGGTAAGGCATGTTATGGGCCTCAAATATAGGCCATAGCATTTAAATATTAAAGAAGATATGAGAAAGAATGTTACAGTTCACATATGTGAACTTTTCCTGAGTACTATGTTTTATTTTGGAACAATATACTGTACTACTGACTGCAACTGGCAACCTTTGAAAAGTTCTGCATCTTACAGGATCCTTAAGAGGATATGGGTTTATAGGTATGTATTATTTATGCTATTTCTGCTTTTGAAGAATGTATTCAAAGAAAGATCTATGACGTGAGAGGTCATAAATCAGGGCTTCCAATAATGGCCTGCATCCAGCAGAAACATCTTCCTGTCCCAAATATCCTGTATCCACAAGAGAAAGTAGACATTACTGAAATGTTGAGGGAGAAGAGCTCAAGATGTCAACTGGAGTAAGTACAAAATCACAAGACTGAATTCTTAGCCCTATCTGATGATGCTCTCCAGATGGAGCTTAACCTTCTTGAAGCAATTAACTCAGCTACTATTCTTGTTCAGTGGCTACAGCGATTACATTCTTCCACTCCTCCTAACCTGATTCCACATTTTGGACATATACTGTGTGAACCTGCTGACTTTCCAATTCCAAATTATTGCTTTTTATACTGTGCCTTGAACGTGATCATCTTGTACTGTATTTTCTTGACATATCTATGGTTAATTCATTGGTCTATTGACCAGATCACTTTCATTGTTTTTTTGGCCCTGTTGTAAAATGTGTCTCTGCAACTGGGATTCTTTAATAAACTATAACATTTATTATTACCTAAGTATTACCTAAGCACTCCACATGTCTGTCTGCCATTAGCTGATATGAAGAAGCCTGGTGCAAGTATCTTTTAAATCCCTGAAATGGGATGACTGAAAGGACCTGTTGAACTATTGGAGAGCTTGGCACTCACCTGATTATCAGCATTTACCCCTGTATTGCTACAAGAAATTAGCTTGTTCAAAAAAGAACTCAAGTATTTCATATTTGATAGGTAAAACCTTTTTGGGGAATATCTTCAATGCCAATCACTTTTGTCTTTTGCTTTTGAGAATGTCCCTTGTAGTCATTTTTAGCAGGAATATGTTAGTCATACCTGTCTACTCTGGTCCATTGCTGGGAAGAACAAAACTAGCCTGGAAATCTTTACTGTGTCAATGTGTGATCTATTCTGCCCTATTACTTTTCTCTGGGGATTATGCCAGATTTCTCTAACTGTTCCTTCTTTTGTTTCTTAAGGCTGAAAATGTTTAGGTCCAAGATTGAAGATAAATAGAAGCTTTTCTACTAGCTGGTTACTGGTGAAGTGTCAAGACTTTTGCATTTGTATTGTAAGTAGGGAGTGTATTTAGTTTTGCTCACAATTGTGTAAGTCATCTTTCCAGAACATATCCAATAAGTTATTTATTGGATCCTCACCATATTGATTATTTATATTACTATGAACTCTGGCCAACTTTAATACGGACTATTTGACACACAATTCTATAAATATAATTTCATTTGAAAATATTTTCCTACTTTAGGCGTAGGAATAATAGCTTCAATTACAATAAGCGTTGAATATGACCACGGGCATGTAATCTATTTTAAACCTGTTTGAAAAGAGCAAAAGAATCACAAAAAGCAAATCTTTGAAAGTAGTGAGGCAATTGGGAGCTAATGAGCAAGAAAGCAAACAAGAACACAGAGTTTTGCAAGGGAATTGGCCAATTTGTGGAGTTTGTCAGTTACTTTTTAATAAATTGCTTGGATAACTGGATGAAGTTGTGGTGAGATTTTGGGGGGGAGGAGGGGGCTGAATGAGCTGTTTGTTTGCTCTTTTACTCAGCACACAGTCTAAGCAGCAGGGGGCTTATAACTTGAGTTGACTCATGATGAAGTGAATGGTTGGTAGATTGTCATGCATTCTCTGTCAACATGTCAGTCCCAGTCAGCACTCTCAAGGAAAAGAAGAGGCACTTGGGAGCTCGCAATCAAAGCAAGCAATTAGGAAGGCAAATAGGAAAGTTTTTTCAAGTGACCTTAGAGACTTGAGGGAGGAACTCAGTGCCTCCAGTGCTGTAAAAATATAGCATATGGCTTTATACTACATGACAATCATTAAAGAAGAAATAAGAAAACTATATTCAAAACAACACCTAGAATGAAAGTAGAAAGTTAGCAGGAAGTAAGGTGCTTTTTAGTTTATTGTAAAGAGTGTCAGTATATGCTGGGCATTAGTCAGCATATAGTCAGGATTCACACTCAGGGCAATAAGTTCCTGGCTTTGAGAAAACAAGTTGGTGGAATGAGAGATACTTTAAAGTACTAGAGAGCAGCGCTTTTTTGTCATAGAACACGCTGGAACAGAGTTCTGGCACCTTTTTTTGACAGATTTTCCAAGTTTTAAAAATACAGCAAAATCTTGGATTGCGAGTAACTTGAACTGTAATGTCTTGCATTACGAGCGGGGCGGGAGGGACCCCAAGACTCCAGCCGGGAGCTGAGCAGCCAGTGGGGCAGCTATGAGCATCAAACAAATCACAAGATGTGAGATCCAGCCCCTTTTTTCTTACAAAAAAAGCACTGCTAGAGAGATATGTAGACATGAGGTTCTTGGATGTAATAGCTTCATTCCATTCATGGGATGATAGCTCCCTTGCTGTCTAAAAGAACAGATGTCTTGGGGTGGAGAACATTATTTTGAGGATTAGATTCCTATAGAAGGAACCTAATCCTTCGGTGTTCCTTCTTGGGTGACAGCTTTTTGTTACGGACATTTCAAACATTAGAAACATTGGTATGTGAATTTGTGAAATGTCTGTAGATTCTGTGATATTTTGCTTATCTGGTTGTAGACATGATATACTTCTTTAGATAAATTGTTGGATGATGTTGGGGAGGAAACAGTGGTTACAATTCAGAAAATATAGACAAAAAGACCTGGGAATCCATTCTGCCTACAATGAAACATTTAATGGCTGCCAAGTTAGAACGCCTAGAAATGCTATAAATTCAAAGCATTGAAAGCAACCAGTAGCAAATCTCAAAAGGTGGACTATCAGGGTATTTTAAAAAAGGTAATAAACTGTTTATGCCAGGGTTCTCCAAATTCGGGAGCAGGGCGGTATATAAATCAAAGAATAATAATAATAATAACTTGGCAACTTCAAGACTTGTGGACTTCATCTCCCAGAATTTCCCATTCAACCATACAGGTTGGAGAATTCTGGGAGTTGAAATTCACAAGTCTTAAAGTTGTCAAGGTTGGGAAGCCCTGGTTTATGCCAATATTTGAAAAGGGACATGACAATTCTATTCCAATGTTAAAAATCTCTTTGAAAAGATGGAGCATTAAGAGTGCTTTGTTGTGAATAAGAGCAGACATATAATGCATAGAATAAAACATACTGGGATGAAGAAAATGACAGGAATATGATCATTCTTGAATTCAAGCTTCATAGAAAAAACAGGAAGAGCACAACAGTGGTCTTTATATCAAATCGGGGTAACAAATGTAATTGAAAGCCTAAGAAGACCGGGTTCCTCCATTGATTCACCATGGGTGGCAATATCTAATCATAAATGGAAGTTCAATAGCAATAGCACTTAGATTTATATACCACTTCATAGTGCTTTACAGCCCTCTATAAGCATTTTACAGATTGCCCCCAACAATCTGAGTCCTCATTTTACCAAACTTGGAAGGATGGAAGGCTGAGTCAACCTTGAGCTGGTCAGAGTTGAACTCTAGGCTATGGGCAGATTTTGCCTGCGATACTGCATTCTAACCACTGCGCCACCACCCTCCATGGGATGTGCTATCACTTGCATGATCAAGCTGATCTTGAGGTGGTGACATAAATCATGGAGATATGCAGACAAAGGCATTTGCAATTATCCCCATAGAGACTGGATTCCTTCATGCTTAGACCACAATAAAGGAACTAGACTTCTGATGGACTGTCTCTTAGAAGAGTGGTTTTGGAACTAACCAGACATGAACCTGATTTAGCCATGGGAAATAATAGTTGACATAAATATTGTGGATCTGATAGGAAACAATAACCATGATATAAGCAATCCATATTATTCATGGGCTCCGTACTTGCAAAGTTGCAAAAAATGGTTGTCTACCCCCAAAATCAGTACATGCAGCAGAGTCACACTGGAGTGTCAAGAATTGGAATCAACTGATCACACATATCCAACTGAGGTTTCAGCATTTGTTAATTTGAAATGAGTGGCATGGGAGGGAAAAAGCTGGCAGACAAATCTCTTTGTCGTGTCTGAAGGGCATTTAAAATCAGAGTAGTTGAAGATTAATTGAATGTAATATAACAAAAGGTTAACTTACCTCAGAAAGAGTCCAGTGTTCAAGAATCAGTATTGGTTGGACTTTCGGTTCTGGCTTCCCTTGGTGAAGACGAGGCGATCTGGGCTCCCGGTTGCTGAAGTCTTGTTTCCCCCGATTGGGGGCACCTAGGGTGCCTATGGACACCTTGTAGGGGTGTCGGAAGAAGTAAGCTAGACAGGGACACACGCAGGGGAAAAAAAACATCTAGTCGGGTGAGAAGAAGTAATTTAACAATACACTCCACGAAACAAAAACTTTGTGGGCCTGATTAAAAGAAGAAAAAGCAACTTTTCCCAAAAAGTAAAAAGAGGTGAATGATATCAACAGGGAGTTAAGCAGTGAAGGAAGTTCGGAGAAATTCTAAAATGGAGGACGTTGGCAAGGTGAAAAAAAAAACTTTAATTCTTTCCTTTGGTGGATTTAATGGACCAAACTGATTGTATGATCTAGAGATTGATCGGAATGTGTGGTAGCATAAAAGACGGGATTATAAAAGTGTGTGGCTGGGAGCAATTAAAAAAAAGACCAAAAATTTGGACATTAGAAGATCGATTTATTTGGATTAAAAATTGGATTTATGAACAATTGGAAAATGTATTTGGATTATTAAAATTGGACTAAAAAGATTTAATTTAGCATTACAAAGGGGGGGGAAAGTGGCAAAATGGAGTCGGTGGAAGATGAGGGGCTACGAAATATCAGTGGCAGCAAGCTCCAGGCATGCATGGATGAAACGCTTGAACTGATTAAGTTATGGTTGAAGTTCTATGCTCAAAAAAGAAAGACACAAACCTCAAAAACTCTAAAAGGACCCTTAGAATTAGGAAAAACAGCAAGACGATTGAGAAGGAAGAGAGAATTAAAGAAATGGAACAGAAACCAGAAATTAAGAAAGAAAGAGACAATGCTATTAAGAAACAAAAAGAAGGAGAAATCAATTAATACTTCCAAGGATATGGGCCTTTGGGGCAAAAAGTTGGCTATTGTATTGGAGAGGAAGGAGAAAAAGATCCAGGAAAAAAAAGGAAGCAATCAAGCAGAAAAAAGTGGAGAAAGAAGCTAGGAGAAAAGACATTACAAGATGGTGGTGTAAGGGGAAGAAGTTGGACTTAGAGATAGATATTAAGACAAAAGAAATTTGGTTTTTAAAGGTGATGGAGGAAGAAGTATTGGTAAGGAGAGGTATAGGTTAATAAATAGAGGTATGAGTGGAAAAGTTAGGTGGGGTGTGTTGGATCCAAGGAGTCTGCTGGTCAAAGTGAGGCTCCTTGCTGGATCCTGGAGTCTGCTGGTCAAGCGAGGCTCCTAGCTGTCTGACCTTATTGAGTGACTAATTAGGTGGTCAGCAGATATTTGGGAGCTGTTTCCCCCCTCCCAACTACTCAGACATTTGGGAGACCATCCAGCTTGACCCAGTGATTGGCTGTTGC
>JANHFO010007886.1:35430-54428 GCA_032468095.1 Pareas carinatus | reverse complement strand
AGGTCATCCAGTCCAACCCCATTTGAGCTTCCCCCAGGCCCGTCGATCGGTTTTTGGGCCTCCGCGGAGCTTCGGGAGGCCTATAGAACGGGCGCCTGGGCCGCTTAGAGGCGTCCCGGAGCTCTGTGGAAGCCGAAAAACACTCCCGTAGCGTAGCACAGGTACAAAATGCTATATGAACTTCCAGGTTTGAACCTATTTATTTCCTGACAAAATATGCTTTGGGTATATTTCATGTATGATGTGGCTTTGTTTTTCCTCTTCTATTATAATTCATTAAAACAATAGCAGGTGGAAGAGAGTGGTAGGTCAAAATACATTTTCTGAAACAATTTTTCATTATGGAAAAGTAGCACAGGCTTATAGAAATCAAATCAGGGAAGAAGGAACATAAAATCTACTGTCATCAGAAATAATTAGTGGAGAGAATATGTGTTAAAACAAGAGGATGTTGCTTTCTACCTCTTTGATCTTTTTTTAAAAGAAGCAGTTCTGTTTTCTATGTAATCCATGTCCCTACAATTTTAGCATAATAAGTTTTATATTGGAAATGAATAGTCAGCTTCTTAAAGGAAAGAGTGATGGATGGGTACAGAAGATTGCTACACCAGCAAAAACCATTGAAATAATGGAGGGCACTTTTTTTTAAACCACCTGTGTGATATAATGAAAATGGGTATCTTGTCTGGAAGGATTTGAACCAACTCAAAATCCTCTCATCAGTCAGGAGTTAAGTTATATATTGTATGTTTATTATATAGATATATATGACAAACATTTATAAACATTTACTGCAGATTTCCAGATGTATTACAACTTCAGTTCCTAGCCAGCTTGTCCAGAGACTGGATAAAAATTCCCTGAGTTAGTTTCAGCATTATTTGGAAGACCGCAACACGTGAATAATGCTGTGGGCAGAAATCTAATGCCACAGCAGTAAGGAGGTGTGGAAATGTTGAGAGGTAGGGGGGAACAGGACAAAGGCAGCCTTGGATCAAGTTCCAGCGTTGGATTAATCTTCTAAACTGGATTTTAGGCTTATGTATCTAACTTTCCTCCCATACTAATTGGAATTGGAAAAGAGGAGAAAAAAAGAGTCTACCAACTGTTCTTCCTATCCTAGCAACCAGGAGCTAAAAAGGCTTTGTAAGCCGTGATAGACCCTATTTTATACTCACCCTGCCACACAGAACTGGAAGTTTGTAATTCTGTGGTAAGGTACTATTTAGTATTCACAGCCCAGCTGAATTCATTATTCAAATCACTATCAAATGAAGAGGTAATAATTCTTGAAACACTGGAATTGAGAGATGATTATGGTTCGAATCTGTTAGATCTAAAACTCTATATTCAAAGATTAGATAGTGAATGTTTTATTTTTATAATGATAGCTTTTTTTAATAAAGATTTGCCAAATAGGTAAACTCATAGAGATAAATAAAAAACTATTTTATACAACAATTGTTAATCATTCTTGTCTATGTTTATAAAAAAATGGTCAGTACAAGCATAACAATATAAAAATCTAGCTAATTCTACAGATAAGTACAAAGTATGAATATGTGCATATACTTACCCACGTTAACACTTTTTTGTATTGTTTATTTTTCACCAGAAAACCTAGAGAAAGCATCTTGCTTTTCTAAATATTCATCCAGGTTCTGTATTCTTTTAAAGCTTACTTTTAAATAAATATTTGTATACATACATACATACATACATACATACATACATACATACATACATACATACATACCCATCAAGTTATTCTATCCCAGAGTAAGCAACTTATGCCAAACACAAAATGAGTAAGAAATAGTAAGACAAATAAGTTAAATGTATGGGATAAAAAAAAGAAATAGTCAAAACTAGGTTACACTACCACCACTATATCTCACAGTATCTTTCTATCTTCAGAAATCATTCCTGCTTCCCTCACATTCATGTGCTTCGCTTTGCATATTGCCTTTTGTTGTTTAATCTCGCAACAGTGAAAAATATGTATGTAGTTCAGGGTTGAAATGCTGGGTTCTCCGACCTTGTTATCTCTGAAGAGGTTACCTAGCCCATTAATGAAATGGAACTCAAATGGTCTTTAAACTTCTCACTTCTCTCTTTTAAGGTTATCATCAACTTAATTCAAACCATGTTTCATCTTGAGTCATTCATCCTTGACATACTTGTTTTGCAATTTGATCTTCATTCATGTTCTGTACATGACAAAGCCAATTTAAAACACTTGTTTCATACAGGTCATTCAATCTTACATTCATTTTATATTTGATTAACATTCATTCTTAACCCCATCTGCTTTGGTACTGCTTAGTAAGGCTTACCATTGCATTCCACGTAATTTTTCTCTTGACCTCTCCAATTCACATACAAAAAAACACAAAATTTTAGCTAATTTGTTTCTTTCAGTTCTCACCAAGATCATCTTACAACCAGAATTTGCCCTTCCTAATCTTTTCCCATCCATTTTCCCCTCTGTAGTAAACTTTCTACCAAGTTAAACAAACTCATCCACTCAATGTAGTTTTTTACCATTTAGGCAAAACTTGCAATTATTAACTTCATTTTCTCTATGAGCAGAGTTGCGGTACCTTATTTGTTCTCAGGCTAATGTTTAGCTTCATGCTCCCTGTTGTATCAATTTTTCACCCAATGTGACAGTAGCTGCATATCAAAGTGGATGTATATTTAGGTCTCAAATCAACACACCCCTTTCATCACCACGATCATCCCTTATAAATATACCAAACAACCATTTATACTAGTAATACTCCCTGCTCACGATGGCTAGCATTACATCTGTCACATACCACTTTTACACATTTCTCAATGATACGCTGAAGCTTGAATCAAAATCAGAGTACTAAGGACTCCATAAAAGTTTGCACAATTTTACTGCCTAACCCATAGCCACACCGGGCTTTCCAATTTTTCCTCACTATCACCTACTGCAGCTCTTCAGTCTGACTGCTGCCATTTACTTTCCTAACACTTAACAGATTAATCCTGCTGCATGGTTTGCATTCTTTCTTGCTAGTTTCACTTCTCTACAGGAAAACAATCACGTTCTTCCAATCAACAGGCACAAATGCAGTCTTTGCAAATATGCTGCTAAAGTTACACAATCACTACTAAAAATATCACATGCTTAATTTAATATTTTGCCAATTGTATTAATATACTCCCAAGCCTTATCATTATTCAACATTCTCACATTTATAATCTAAGTGTTCATCACTTTTTCCTGCATGGTAATAATTTTCACATCCATTTCAATGTCATTGTTTGATATACAATAATTTGCCTACAAATCTCTTAAGTATTACTTTCAGCATTCCCTCCATCCAGTTCCATACGATTTCATCACTTTAATTCCATTCTCTCTCTTTCAGGCTCTTTATTTAGCTCATTTCAGCCATTTCAAGCAATGTTTTTATTTCCATCTGAATTGTGCTACATTCTTGATCTGTGTTTCTTTGATCTCCTAGATAAAAAATCTTTATACAGACAATCCTTGATTAATGATGGCAATTGGGACTGGAATAGCCATTACTAAGTGATGAGGTTGTAATGCATGATGTTATGGGATTGCACTGCTCAGTGATAATTCCAGCAGTCTTGGTGGCTGTTGTTAAGTGAATCACCCTGGGTCGTTATGCAAGGACATCATATGGTTGCCATTCGCCACCTCCTTCCAACTTCCCCATTGAAATTATTGTTGGAAGCCAGCAAAGCAGCTCACAAATGGTGCCATGATCGTGAGACTCTGTGTTGTGATAGCTGTGAGCCGCGCCCCAAACAAGGATGGTATGATGGCTAGAACTCTGAGGAGCAGTTATAAGTACCTCTTGTTCTGTACCTTTGCAGGTTTAAGCAATCACAAAATGAGCAATCGTCAAGTGTAATGTATCTTTTTCTCAACATTTTACATTTTTCTCATTCCCAGCCCTTTTCATTTTATTAGTCCATCAAGCATTATTTTTCATTCTTCCCAGTAGTTTCCACACACCTTTGTGTAATAAACAAAAAATTATTTTCACTTTTCTCTGGGCAGGTTACACATCTTTCCTTACGTCTGCTTTTCATTCATTGTGTTATCCAGATCTTTTTCTTTCTTTCTTTTTCTTTTCCTTCCTTCCTTCGCTTCTTTTCTTTTGGTATCTGGTCTACTTTCTCCCAAGCTCAAGTTTCAATCATAGCTAGTTTTTTCATCATTCTTTTGTCATGTGCATGTACAGACTTGTGTTTAAATCATATACTCACAACAGACCATTTTCTAAGCAGATATTAATCAATTACCTTTCTCATTCATTTTTGCCTTTCCAAACAACCAATAACATTTTCTGTACTATCTTGTCTTGTTCCCATCCATTGTATCATACTATTCAACCGTCTCCTGCCCATGGACTGTATTCATTCTCAAAACCCATTGCTGGTTCTTCTGTTACCATTGTACATTAGAGTATAACATGCAACTATTTCCAGTGTATGGATTCTTATTTTCATCTGTACCCACCATAACATAACACCAATTCATATTTTTCTGACATATATAGTTCTTTTCTTTCCCTGCATCGAGTCTTCAGCATTACCCTGAAAATCTGACAACCTCCATTACAAACTATGCCATCTTCCCCATTCCTAGTTTCACAAATGCACAACATATTTAGCTTTCTTTTGCTTATTAATTCATTCTCTTCCCACCTACACATTTTTATTTCAATCTTCTATTTGCTATAACCAGCATCAGAAAGGCCTACTTCTATTAAATGTTATGCCTAGCATGGTGCTGGTCAATTAAAGTTTTCACCCAGGGCTTTTTAATAAGACAGAGAAAGTGTACACTAGAATACTCAGCTGCACCATGCCACAAGTAACAGTCAGTCCTTATGCAACAACAGGGTCCGTCAGTTTTATACTATTTCATTTACTCCAAGCAAGTTGATGCTCATTTACTCCAAGCATTTACTCCAACCCACTCTCAGTTTCTTTTAGACAATAATACGGAGAGTTTAAGTAAGTGGCTCAATATATAAAACATTTGAAATTGAAGGTTTTATATAGTGCAAAATATATCACAATCTGATAAGTGTTCATTTAAAAGACATGTTCGTAAACTATTGTCAGGACTGGGGTTAAGTTGCTGATTAGTTATAGCAAAATTAGCTTTGCAAAGTTGAAACTGGTAAACCATTTCCAACAAAAAAGCTTGGTATATCTCAGTCTGCTATGTAGCAATCTTAATTCTACCCACACCCCTCACCCTAGCCCCCTGTGAACATATGTACACACGTGTACACATACAAACATATACATGAGAATTGCATCCCATTCTACTTCAAAGAAAAGCAAATCTATTTTGCTGTCTCAATGCTGATTACTAACTCCCTGGCTTCTAGATCTCACTGTGCTTCAACCCATTCTCTTTCCTACATGGACAAAGCTTGAAAACATGCTCTATTGAAGCATTTAGGAGGCGTTACTGTACAGCAGGGTTTTCCAATTTTGGAAAGATTGGGAACCATGGCTAGCTGGGGAATTCTGGAAGTTGAAGTCCACCCACCTTAAAGTTGTCAAGATTGGGAAACCCTGCTGTACAGTGTCAATGCTCTATTTTTTTCTATGATGGTGCAAGCCAGATTCCCTTAACAACCATGTTACTAACTAAACAACTGTAGTGATTCACTTAACAACTGTGGCAAGAGTGGTCGTAAACTGCCCTGACTGTGATTATGCATTACTTTTTCTATATAGTAGTATATTTAAGGATTCCAAAGCACTCTGAATTGGAATATGATAGATTTTCAGTGAACCCAATTAAACCTGCTAATACCTTCAAGTTGAGGTTGGAAATTAAGCGAGAAAAATTCTTCCATGTAAATTTATATGCATTTATATGCATAAAGAATGCAAGGTGAAGGTGGACAATAAGTGGGATGTCACTGTTGCTTCCTAAAAAGCTTCCTTATCACCCATGTTTGGAACAGTTATAATTAGTACCATCATTATTGCTTTAATTTTCAACATCTTCCTGATTGAACCACTGTTGGGCAGGCTCTGAAGAGTTAACATCATACTGAAAACATGACCCTCCAAAAAGTCAACACCATCATTTCTCATTCCAACAAATCAGGTTTATGAGGCAAAGAGGTGACCAAAGCAGTACCATAAGTCATTTTTTAAAAAATTAATGGCTGAATTCTAAAAAAAGGAAGGGAATTCTTAATTTTTTAAAAAATCACAACAAATATCTGGGCTCTTTTCAAACGATGGCTATTAAGCAGGTTTATTTTTGTTTTGTTTTGCATTGTTTCTCAGACTGAGTACGGTATAAAACATAACTGTTATAGTTTACTATAATGCCAATATGGCTGAATACAGGTAAACAGCTCCACAGCTGAAAGGGAGTAAAACTGCACACAAATATATTTTGATTTTTTTATATATATTTATACACACACACACACACACACACACACACACACCTGCACACGTACACTCACACAATTAAAAAAAATAGCAAAGCATAAGGAAAACAACATAGCGGCATTAAGAGCAAGTAGTGTGCATTCATATAGTCGTTGGTGGATAGCTGACTCCTGGAGCAAGAAACGGATTCTTCCAGTGTGTCTAAAAGGACTGGAAGCTGGGATGACTTTCAAAAAAAAACCTGCAGGGGGAGAATTGTTAAGATAAGGCTATCCCCCCTTGTTTCAGAAGCTGTGCTGCCTCTTCCAAAGCAACCCGTCTCCACCAGTCATCTACCAGCACTATCATCAACCCGTGGTTAGTGTGATGCTTTTCTCCCTCTGGTAAGAACGTAAGGGATTAAAATGCCTTCTTCCATTTATAAAAAAACGCATCTAAAATACTCCAAATTAATACTGTCAAAACTGAGAAGAGGTGAAGAGTCTGTGATAAAGCGGAACTTCAGCTGCATATTCTTTGTCTTCCTGATAGAAAGTGGCTTTGAATTCATGGACTGGGTGCAAAAAGAGGGGAGGGAAAAGTGCCTACAGGGTGCATATCCACTCAGGACCTTTTTGTCTGTTCTCTGTAACTAACTGTGTGCCTATTTATAGCAAGTGTTAGCTTTGCACTCTTCAAAGCTGAATACTGACACGTTCATCTCCATGTAGGTAGTCTTTGCAATTGTAGCCCACCTCTTGGGTGTTGGGCTGATCCACTCTCAAAGGGTAATTTTGCTGTTTCTGTTGCTCCAGCAACCCTTCCTGTTGGCCCTGGGAAGAGTCAAGCTGGAGCGGCTCCTCAGTTTCACTTGCCCGTCGAGGGAGTTTTTCTTCCGCAGGACAAAGTCAAAGTTCACCTGGCTGTTCATGGCATAGAAGACATTCGCACTCTCTGGGATCACCAGTTCTGGAAAGAGAAGAAACAGTGGTAACAAACGAAGGACAGCCTCCCTCTATTCATGTCCTCAAGATGCAGCTCTTCAGACAAGGCTTCCTCCTTCTTTGAAGAATGGAAAACCAATAGAGCTGTTCAAAACTTTCCACCAGGGCATGCTTCAAAACATGTGAATGAGCAAAGCACCCTAGCCCACCCGTCCTCCAAGCACTGAAACAGCCACATCTTCTGAATGTTTGGCATAGCTGTTTTGGGGACTTCCCTCTCTGACTGGAGGAGAAGGTCCATGTGGACAAACACGCAGTCAGTCAGAGGAGTCCTTTGATCACAGCCTCATTGACTCTTACAGAGACTGCAGATCCTGTAATGCTTTGATGTGTGTTGGGGGAGGGTTCGCTTTAACCAACACACTTTGGAAAGGCACTCTGTATGTTTCTGTGAGCTGCAGTTCATGTCATCAGATGCATCACTTCATCACATTCAGCTCACGAAAGCATATGGCTTTAAATAAAATAGGTTAATAGGAAAAGATGCTACTACACTCCTGATTTTTGACTAACATTGACTAACATGTATACAGTGGCAGCACTAGCTTCTTAAGCTGCTCTTATTTGCATGTCTTCTGTCTCAAATGTGTTTCTTTAGATCTCTTCATTGAAGACAGAAGGAAGACCTGTTCTGGGGCTTTCCTCTAAATCAGTGGACCCCAACCTTTTGGGCACCAGGGACTGGTTCCATGGAGAAAGGTTTTTTCATGGACCGGAGGGGGTGTGGTTTCATGTGCTGTCTGCATCTCATGATTAGGGCTTGGCTTGTTTGCATGGCCCAGATGCTGGCATGCCGTAGCTCAGTGCTGGTTCATGAACCAGGGATTGGGGACCCCTGCTTTAGATATAATAAAATGACTTTCAGCAAATCTTTTCAATGCATTTAAAAGGGAAATATTTATTTTATCAAGTGATTTTCAGAAGTAACTATCATCCATCCATCCATCCATCCATCCATCCATCATCTATCTCAATATGCATCACATATTCAATATGGGCAGGGAGGCTGAAATGTGTGTGTGTGGGGGGACAAAAACCAATGGCCAAAATAAGCAGTGAGAACATACAGTATTGTACACTTAACAGCCATTGATTTCTCAAGTGAATTTTCTCAAAAGAGGCTCATGAGTAGTAACAGCTTTACAATTTTGGAGGGAGCGGAGTGTGAGTCTCGGTGGAAGACAGTATAAAGGAGGGGGATATCCAATGCACATAACTCATACATACCACTGTGCGATAGGATGAATCAAAGACTTGTTCTGTCTCTTCAAATGAATGAGTATGGCATGTTATCAAGAGGGGTTTATGACAACTTGCTACAGCCAATTTGTCATCGGTCAACTCACCATGGAACACCTCATCATGGGACAAGTGTTACACTAATATCAAAGAAATAGTGGAATAGAATCATTAAAGAAAAGATGCCAAAGAAGGAGCAAAATGAAATGTGAGTGACAAAAATTAAAATATTTTAAATAATGAAATTGAATTGTTGAATTGTGCCATGAGTTGTCTCGTGGCGAGTTGGCCATGTTGAGTTGTCCCACAGCAAGTTGAGTGTGGTGAGTTGGCCATAGTGAGTTGACCGTGGCGAGTTGTCCCATTCTGTATCAGGAGCTGCCCAGCAGGCATTGCTACTTGGCTGTTTCCTTTTGATCTATCCTAGATCTCCCCATGGCTACACATACACACACTTTGTGTTTCTTCAGTTATTTTAGCTGCACACAACAAAAATGACCAAACAGCAGGGTTCCCTTGTTAAGCCATTGTTTAACTATGATTTATTGACCAAATTGAATGGGATTGCACCATTCTCTAAGCTAAAAAACACAAAATGTGGTTGACTGAATATGACTGCAGATCAGCACATGCTGGTACCATTTTCCCCTAATTTCTGAGGCTTGAATAAACCTGCTGCTGTGATGAATTAAAAAGAAAAGTGGGGACTGAGAAAAGTAACCTTGGCCAAGTTGAAAATAATGACTCCAATCAGCAATACAATAAACCAAAATTTACAACGATGCACAGCTAAGCAAAAGCTAAGGAAACAGCAGGAAGACAAAGCAAACACAACTCCCAAAGATTTCCTTCCTTTTTCAAAGAGACAATAATGGGAATGTGGAAGGTCCAAGAAGATGATCAAGGCAAATTTAAGTACAATTTATACAAGATATTACCTTGACTTCTCTTAAGGAACCTCTTAAACCACAGGGAAGTGCACTGACTGTTACTAACTAAAACACAATGCACACCTTGATCATAAGATGGGGAGGGCAATTGACTGCAGTTCTCGTATCAGCTTGGTCTTTTGAGTTATCCTCCATTTTAGTGAGCCCATGAATGCTGGTAAAGTCCTTCGTTACTTTAAATATGGACAGTGCCAGCCCCCTGGTTCATTTCAAAAAGGTAAAGATCAACGGGAAAGCCAAATTCACTAAACAACCGTGTTCCTAACTTAACAACTGCCACAATTCACTTAACAGCTGTGGCAAGAAAGGTCATAAAATGGGGGAAAACTCACTTAACAAATGTCTCACTTAGCAACATAAATTGTAGGCTTAATTGTGGTCATAAGTCAAGGACTATCTGTACAGGCGGGGGCATTTTGTATATGTACTCGATCTCACTCTGTGTTTAAAAAATGCAACCCCTCCCACAGCTGGCTATTTTTTTAAGATATTAAACTTCAGATCTGAAAGAGTACATTCATTTCATTTTAATTGCAAATTAAAACATCCAAGGGAAGTGGCATGAGTCCTTTCCCCTCAGAAAAAATGACTGGTTTCTTGAGGACCAAACAAAAGTCTTGTTTTGTTTTTTTACCTTTGTCCTCAGAAATGACCTGCACCAGTTCATAATCCCCAGCAGGATCCGATTCCAGGTTGTGTTTTAACATTGCTCGCTGGATGACAGCAGGAGTCTTGTCTTGGCTGGTTAACTGGAAAGAGAGAACAGACTGCAATGAGGCCTTCTCCTCCTTCAAACATCTGGATTTCAGGCGAGTTTTGTGTTTTGATTGCCTAGTCTTAGTGCCCCGAGCTGTCTTTTTTGGGGAAGAAATATCAATTGAATGAACTCATGAAATAGGAATGCTACAAAAACAGTTGGCTGAGGGAAACAGTCATTTCTGCAGTATAGATCATTTGTTAAAGGGTTTATTTCCTCCCTTGACTTAGCATTTACAGTACAGTATAATCATAATGTTGCTGTGAGTTACATACCTAGTTGTGAAAAACTAACTCATTTTATTACTCCATGTTAGGGCTCTTTAACATCATGCTTATTAATATGGGACCTACTACTGAACAGGGGAAGGAGGGAAGAATTTCAGGATCTCACAGAAGTGTTATCTAGGTTTTTCCACTGCATTACTGAATGAAGGGGGACAACAGATAGATGGTGGGAAGAAGTTTATCTGGTCCTTGTTCTGGGAAAATTATATGCCCCCAATTTTAATCCCCGGGGGGGAGAGAAAATGCATTTACAGTTCGATCTGGGAAAAAATGTGTTGGTTCAAACAGCTTAATAAAACACAATATATATTGTTGTTTTTGTCAAAAACCAATTCGCACCTCCACTCAGCAAAAAAAGAAAGAAAGGAGAGATCCCATCTTACATTTTTGGCTTTCCTGTCTTGGTGTGTCTGAATTTTGACCCGTACAAAAGCTATTTGCACAAACCAGTGGAGACTGCAACAAACAAGGGAAATACCGAGGCACTGCAATATTGCTTTTATAACTAAGAATGAGGACTCTGTATTTCGATCAATAGCCCCTAATTAGAATGTTCCATTAGTGTTTAAAGAGATTTGATATTAAAAACAAATTTCCTATAGAGACAACTATTTAAAAAGGAGAGATTCTAGTAGGTCCTATATGTTCTAGATTCAGCTTCAATTCCTTGCTTGAAAGAAGGCACAACAGAAACTGTAAATCAATACAGCATACAAGACTCCTTTGTCTTTCCATCTCCTTGTGCTAAGTCAGTGCAAATTATCTCTAGGTATGCACATAAATCTGCAGAACGGTGATTTAGATAACTAGTACAATCATTTTGCAAAGAAATGAAGCAAAAAATTAACAGTGGAATAATCTCAGAACAAATAACAGTGGGTTTTTTTTACTGACATGTTTTGCCATTTTTGTCATGCAATATATACCCTATACACACAGAGATATATATAACACAGAGACACACATACATAACATCCAACAAAATAAAATTCCTAAATCTGATATTCTTCAGATATGTTGAGATTATAATTCCCAGAATTCTCAGACAGCATAGCTAATAAAGAGACCAGACTAGAGAAAAGTAAACTATTCCCGGTTGTGTATTTCTCAGTGTCTGCCTTTTGACTATAAAGAGTTCCATATAATAGATTATCTAAAGCTGATCAGTTGGTTATTGGGTTAAAAAACTGTAGTCTCTTCCAACAAGTCTTACACAAAATATATTTTCTTTCTTAGGTTGACTACTTGTAATTGTATGGTAAAGCTCTGGTTCAAAAAGATAGAAAAATTATATTTTAAAATGCCCTACATTTGCCCTTGCTCTGAAGAGCCATGGAAGAAATGCGTGCAAAAGAAGCAAATGCATAGGGAGTTATTCAGCATGTCAGAAATTGTTACAATGATTGGCAGAAGAGCTTCAGGATTCTTGACAGGAGCCCTCTGCAGGAGTTAATAGGGAGTGAATTTGCAAATTTTTGCATGAATGATTCGGGATCTGAGTTCGTCTCTCAAACCGTGGTATCTTGGTGATACAGCCCCTTATAAATGACCACAGTTCTCACAACATACCATAATGCTCTTATACATGTTGCCATTATTGTCTTCAACACTGATACGGATGATACAGGTATCTTCGTTCTGTTGATTGTAAACAGGAGAGGAGATTGCTGAGGTAATGGAGGTGACAGAGATGGAGCGTTTGTGGATTCTGGGATTGCTGGCCAGTGAAGGAGGAGACACAAGGACATTGGTGAAGGATGATACTCCTGATGAAGACGTGTCCATGGAGTGGATGGAGGAACAAGAGGAGGATGACTCTGTGAGCTAAGAAGTGAAGTCATAAAAGACAAATCAAAATATTCATTTGATTTACAGTAGTTTCTAAATGGAAGATATTTTTTAAAAGGAAAAAAGCCACCACTGACTGCTATCTGAAGCTGGTAGCTAAACTTCAGGGTCATTTTCACAGCACCAGCTGGAGATAAAGAGGTTTTAATACTTTGGCCAGCACAACTGCCTCCAGTATCAATTGCTATTCTTTCGTAGACATTAGAAATTTCTACTCTCTTGGAAGCAGCCATCTAATAAACATATAATTAAAATAAATTCCACTGAAAGAGCGTATATTGAATTGTACCACTGGCAGAACTGAAGTATAGTCCAAGTTATGACAGACATGCTCTTTGGAGCTTTTCATTTCTTTGCATATTAGTACTAAATGCTCTGAGGGAGAGGTAGTGTATACAGCGTAAGTTGCCTTCAAACAAATTCCATTTCCTGAATTTAGAACTGACCAGCAGATGGCAGAATCTGCAATTGTTTTGTTAGTCCATTCTATACCTACATAGCTACAATCTTAGAAAATCCTTCCTTTTGCATTTTTTTAAAAAACTGTTCTCTCCCCTGTAGAGTAGCAGGCCCTTTAATGAAGTTTTTAAGGATTATATTCAACACAGAAACATTACTTTTCTTCCAAGTTCACTTTTTTGCTGCTTTTGTTTCAATCAAAGAGTATATATGAATCACAGGGTTGAACTGTGGAGTCCTTGATGCTCTCTGGGCTTAGCTATTTGTTTGCTGACCTGAATCAGCCATCAACAGACACATAGAGATAATTCACATTTATGTACCATTCAAAAGAGACAATAAAAAGTCTAAGAAGGAAACAAAAAGACCAGAGCACATCCACTACAACAATCAATAGCCAAATCAGCAAAGATTAACACCTGGCAAACAATCTAGCAGAAAACAATGCCTTACTCAAGGGACTACCAAAAATCCTACACTCCCACAAACACTGGCAGGACAAACTACTATATATAAACAGACAGCAAATCCCCCACACTCACTAGTAGGATGATGTTATCTAGATGGGTAAACAATAAACCCACCAAGATCAGAGAACACCAAGGACTCAATTGTTCTTGTCTCAGGAAGCTGATTAACTTGATCCAGGAGTGGGAAAGCTTTTGACCTTCTACATAATTACTAAAATACACTTCTAATGGTGAGAGATGCTGTGAATTACAATTAAGCACTAGCTAGAGGTTCACAAGTTGCTCACTTTGATTCTATAGAGAGATGAGAGGGATGGAGACAAAATGCTTTCAGATACATATTGATGGTAAACTGGGTGTCCAGTTGACAAAGTCATTGGGCACTTTCATTGCACCAGAATCTAGCTTTCTCCAACTGCTGAAAGTATCACTATTGCAGCGAATGAAAACGTTCCAAAAAGGCTGTCAACCCATCCGGTGTGATGGCTAGTGCAGTGGGGGTGCTCTATTCATTTCCCATGTGGATCTGAATCCCCACCTCATAATGCCCAAGAGTTAAACATTGGAAATGAGTTTCAAAGGAATATCCCACATTTATACCAGGGACAAAGTCAAGTAGAAAAGTTTCTGTATCACAGTCAATATTTTCAGGTAGACTCTATTCCATGATTTTTCAAACTGAGAGATGTACATTCCATTGAGGAGATGCCGATAGAGTCCAGGGGAGGTGTGAAGAACTTTTTAGTTACATATTATTACAATATATCCACCTTTTCCAAAGTTCCATTGTATAGTTTTGATTTTGATGTTTGGATTTTTAAGGAAGTTGCCTACATTAAGATTACACTAAAGGGAGGTATGATAGCAAAGAACTTAAGATCCCTGCTCTAATAGCAATAGCTCCGCCTGGAAACCAAGAGTGGTCTTTGTGGCTCATACCTTCTTTTGGGCCTCATCAGGGGTATCCGTAGGAGTGATGCAGATGTCCTCTGATTCGGAATGGTTTGACTCGCAGGATGATACGCTGACCGAATCCATGCTTTCCCCGGAACTCCCGCTTGGTACGGACTTGGCCTGCTCTTTGGTAGGCGTGCTGTTGGCAATCACATCAGCTCCCAGAAACAATCTGTCTCAACACAAGAAAGTGACACATGAAAGAGGGCAAAGTGTTGGTGAAGAGTAGAGACACTGCACACAAAGCAAGACAACTACACCTGAAGTGCAGGGGGGTGGTTCCTCTCACAAGCGTGCAATGTTATTCCTTGGTTACTTCAGAGAAGACAGGCAAGAGATAAAAAAATCAGGGAACAGTTTTAAGAGATGTGAACTGAAGGCAGCATATTACATGCCCAGGAAAGATCATCTCTGCCTGAGGCTTATCAAAGTGCCAAACAACCCACATCTTTATTTATAGTTCCAAGCAGGTGGAAAATGTTGGGAGTTTTATTGTGCTCTTGAAAAAAAGTGGGAGTCTTGATGGGTCATAAGAAGTACAGGCCTTATTATTCTTGAGAAAATAAAACACAGATGGTGAGTATCTAATTTTGTTCAGGGGAGTCAATATATTATTGCAGTCTTAGTTGATGAAAGTTATACAGCTATATCAACATCTTGGGAATTATGAGTAAATGTGCAGTAGAGTTGCAGAGTTGTATTTATTTAATTACAGTAATTCTTTAAAACCACATGGATCAATTTGCTAATATACACTATCCTTATTATTCTAAAGAGCATCTGAGGCTTCTTTCCATTATTTTTCATTTGGAACATTTGATTTAAATTTCTGCAAGGAATTTAAAGATTGGCAGATTGTTTATTGTTATTATAGGGTGGGATGGAAATAGAAAAAAGACATTTTGCTTCGACATCTAGTAAGGTGAGATTGCAATATATATTCCTTGAAATAGAATTATATGCTGGCTTCTATAACTGCCACATGGATATATAGAGTCAGGAAAGCATTATTTATCTTGTTTTTCAAGGCTTATTGCAGGTAAGTGAGATTCTAATAGCGTGCTTGATTATTCACACTTCTTCTTTGTTTAAATCTGTGAAAAACAGTTTGCCTCAATTAATGACTCTTGTAGTTATACTATTGCTTCCCTTGGATATGGAAGAATGAAGCTGATTAGAGCAGAGTAACTTACAAATGAATTTCATTTGGGTATCATGATATAAGTTAAACACTATAAGTCCTCCTGAGGCTTAGAAAGACATCTTACATTTTAAACAGGATGAATTGTTTACCTGCCTCTAAGACAAGGTAGGAAGCTTTTGAAATGTCTATGCTTCCAAACAACTTTGCTTTCAGCAAAGATCTGCAGCAATAGCACTGGAGTTCATTTACATAGGGCAGTGATGGCTAACCTTTTAGACACTGACTGCCCGGATGAGTTGCAGCTAATGAGTCACGGCTCATGATGTCATTGCCCATGCTGGGCGCTGCTATTCTCTTAATGAGCATGCGCAGGACCCTATGATGTCATTGCCCAGGATTGCTACTCTCTTTCTGAGCATGCTGGGGTGACTTGGCTTGCATGCCAACAGAGAGGGCTCTGTTCGCCATCACTGACATAGGTATAAATGCGGTTTTGAACATAATTTCCAAGTTTTCCCATCGGTTGGGAGAGCAGATGTTCTCTCTAGAGAACAACCCTCAGCTCTTTAGGTCAACTGGCTCCCAATCTTCACTTCCCACTCAAACTCACAGGCTCAGTCGTTTCACCATGCTCTTCCGCGGTTTGGGGGACGTGGTGGTTGTGTCAATGGCCGCTTCAACCTCACAGGAAAGGGCATAGCTGGAAGATTAGAGACCACCTTCTGATTAGAACTAGATAAAATACTGCTAGCACAAACTATATCATTGAATGAAATCCAAATCTAGAGGGTTTTTTTTTGCTTTGAAATAAAGCTTTATATCTAATATAGGTATTAGTTCAAAATTAAGTAGTTAATTGGAGTTATTCTATTTTTTCACCATCCTGGAAACTTGAAGACATGTTCAGCTTCCAGAATTTCCTAGCAAGCATTTATTAAAATTGCCAAGATAGAGAAACACTAAGGTATTCAATGAGTTTCGAATATAACTGCATGTTTGTTTTTTCTTTCAAAGATATATTTTGTGTTACATAGAAATCAGGATACTTCTTGGGTTTATTCTTCTTCCTCTCATTTCTGTATGATCCGGGATGGATGCTTTTCAAGGTACATGCAATATATTCTAAGAATATAATGTATTCTAGTCCCATGAACAGATCAAAGTCTGAGCACCAGAACTCAGTGGGAAGGAATAAATGTTCAAGCATGTGTGCCCCTGGCCTTCTATTCCAAGCATGCACTAAGAAGGAAGGAGAACCAACACTGTACAGAAGCACAGACATGTACACACAGCAGGGTGTTGTGTGTTAGATCTGTAAATAAAATCCATAAAATGAAATTGCTACCATGCCTACTGAAATTTAATGTTTTGGGATCACAATTAAAATCCAAACAGGGCAACGTCAGGGAAAGAGAGAAACACAAGCTCTGCACCCCGCTTAGTGAAACTCAAAATGTCACAGGAAAAGGAAGTTGATATAAAAAGACAATTTCATGTGTTATATATAGCTGCATATTGCTGTAAATGCTGGCTGGTTATTTTTAGAGAAGCCAAATGTCAGAAATTATTAACAGATACTACCTCAATCGATCATTTCAGCTTTAACAAGAGAATGTTGAAGAGTCTGGAAGTCTCAAAACAAACCTTTAGCTCAGCTTTTCTCAACTAGGGTTCTGTGAGAGATCATGATTGGAAAAAAAATAGCATTTTAAAAAAATCATGCACTATGTAATACTATCACTTGAAGTGGTGAGAACTTTTATATGCCACGAGTCAATTGTTGGCCAGCCACTTTGCTTTTGTGATAAACATTGCAAAACGTGGGTTGGGCTGGCTAAAAGTTCACTGTCTTGTAATATTTTTGCATGTTTTGCAAAAATAGCTGTCAAAATAATTGTTTTTATATAGAGGTTTCCCCCAGACCTAAAAATTATTCCAAGGGTTCCTCCTAGGTAAAAAATTGAGACAGGCTGCTTTAGGTGGTGAAATTATTGGATCTTGGGTGAAAGGATTTAGGAGATTATCAGATATTGGGCAAAAAGGACTTAGGAGAAAGATAAAGCTAAGAACACCATCTTACAGGGTATGGAAGGATACTGTCGTGCAGGTGATTGGTTTCCTGCTTCCTGCAGCCCTGTTTCTAGTATGTTCAGATATTAAATGTATAATAACAAATTGCTACAAAGCTCCCAGACAGCATCGCTCACATTGGAATTGGCCTCTCTAGGCTTGTGCCTGGATTTGTTCACTGCTTAATGGTGTGAAGAGCTCTATACTTCTCCAGGACTGGTCCAGAAAAGGTGGCAGCCCCAACAAAGTGAACAAAGACATGCTGTTTGTGTGTGTGTGTGTGTGCACATTTGTACGCATTGCACATAAGTACAGTATCATACATATCCCTCTTTGTGAAGGTGACATGTGCATTTCTTGTATACATTTCAAAGCTGCTTGAATGCCTTATGCAATTTTAAAATATAGCTTTGTTTTTTTATCTCAGATGATAAGGGAGAGACACATTTTATCTTACCTTTCTTCTTCTGTCAATTGTCGCTGTTTCTGGAACCACTGGATGAATTTTTTGTCTGAAGTCATGCAGTAGCTATTACAGGAAGACTGTAGGAGTTTAATCTGAGCAATTACTTCAAATTCCTGAAAAAATAATGAACAAGAGGAGGAATCTGAATGAGGAAAATGGAAGTCCAGTACAGGCTGTCCCACAGTCAAAAGCAGCAGAAGGATGTGGGATAATTAGAAATGTTGAAGAACTCATGACAGGTTCACTGACAAGCATAATATAATTTGGTTCTGAATGGCACTAAGCATCTATACCAGTGATGGCTAACCTTTCAGGCACTGAGTGCCAGGATGAGTCGCAGCTAATGAGTCACAGCTCGTGACATCATCACCCAGTGCCGCTACTCTCTTATTGAGCATGTGCATGGCCCCATGACATCATTGCCTGGTGCCATTACTGTTTACTGAGCATACTCAGCTCTGGGGCGATGCAGGGGTGACTTGACTCGCGTGCCAGCGGAAAGGGCTTTGTGTGCCCGCTGTGGCAAGTGTGCCACAGGTTCACCATCACTGATCTATACTTTCTTTTTAAAAAAATAATAACAAAACCGATACAGAATAAGAAAAAGAAAGGAAAAAAGAAAGCAAAGCCAAAAGTTCAGAAAGAAGACAAAAAGTATAAAAAATAGTGTCTGATTTTCTTTACAGCAGTTCTAAGTATAAATTTACCTCTTAATTAGTGGTTACAACATGACTCTTATTTTTTCTATATTTTTTTCCTAATCATCTATATATATATAAAAAATTAGGCGCGTTTGTGTCTGGTAAGTAATCCCGGAAAGGACTGAACCGATTGGGTTCAGACTTTCCAGGAAGGTCGGCATACCCTCTGAGCGGGTTCCGGCCTACTACTTACCTCGCCATATGTCCGGGACGGTCGCCCAGACGGCCG
>JANHFO010007883.1:28064-38781 GCA_032468095.1 Pareas carinatus | reverse complement strand
AGTCTTGGATCTCAGAACTCTACCTTTGGACTGCCCTTCCCCCGGCTCCTCCACGGCCATCCCGCCCCCTTTTATGGGAGGAGGCAATTGTCTCCTTTTTTCCCCTTCAATTCAATCTCAAGAATTCTCAGGTAGAAAGCCAGTACTTTTTTTATGTTGACTTTTGTTATATTATGTTATATTTTTTGTGCTGACACAGAAATAAATTCAGGGAAGACCAGGATAGATCTATTTCAAGCTTATTAGCTCTCATCAGCCAGCCATATATATATATTGAAGATGGCAAGTGAGACCTTGCCGAAACGTTGCCAAGAGACTTTCCACTCTACACGGGAAAGGACCCGAACACACCTGAACCTACATACCTGTACTCGTGAAAATCTATGAAAACATGTGTGTGTGTGTGTGTGTGTTTGTGTGTGTGTGTGTGTCTAATAACATGAGAGTTATCTCAACACAAACCTACCACCTGGGGATACAATTCACCAATCTCAATAATATCATTCATATTATTAATCTTTCTAATACATTTGATTCCTACTCCTTCATTCTTCTTTTGAGTCATATGTACAATAAATTCCAAATTTGAAAATAATCTGAATCTTCTTTTTCTTTCATTCTCATAGTCAATTTGTCCATTTCTGCACAATCTAACTTTTTTTGTACTATTTCTTTTACTGGTGGTATTTCTTCTTTTTTCCAATTTTGTGCACAAACAATTATTGTCGCTGTTAATATATGTACATTTAAATATATATCTCACTTATCATATTTTTCTGGAATCATATCCAATAAAAAAAACCCTCAGGTTTTAATTCTATCTGTATTCTTAACATCTCTCTTAGCCAAGTATAAATTCTATTCCAATATTCTTTAGCATCTTTACAAGTTCACCATATATAAGTGCCTGTCTTATAAGTACAATTCCAATGTTTATCCGATACATCTTTCAACATTTTTGCCATTATTATAGGTGTCATGTGCCATCTATAAAAACATTTTATGTAAATGTTCTTTATGTGCTGTTGATTTTGTCAGTCTATAATTAATTTCCCATAAATTTTGCCATCTATCTAAATTTATAGCAGATCCAAAGTTCTTTGCCTACATTATCATTGTTTCTTTAACTTGTTAATCTTCCATTTTTCGAAGTACCCACATCTTAAAAGTTGCTGAGGTTATGAAAATCTGCTCTGGTGATACAGGGCGTGTTTCTCCTCTGGAAACCAGACAATTCCTAATCCCTCGGCTGCCCATCGCCTTCACTCTCGAGTCTGCCGTCTCACAGAACCACAAGCCATAACTTTACACTGCTTGGCAAAGCAATTGGCCAAAGACCTCATTAGGACGCCGTCCTGGCAAAAGTGAGTTGATGAATCATCGTTCCCACAGCAGCCAGCAAACGCGAAGCCTTCGCGGAAAGAGAGGCTGACGGCCTGGCTCAGCTCCTAGGCTGGGGAAGGAAAGTTGCTTTGACCAGCAAAAGGTCGGCTTTCCCAGGACTGCTTTTGATCCCACGTGCTGCTCCAACACCAGGTCCCAGAGCAAAGCGAAGAAAGGAGCCAAAGGCATTATTGGAAGGGAAAATGGATGAGAGGGAGAAGTAGCAGCCTTGCTTGTAAATGTTAACCACTCCATTGAGGGAACTGATCCCCTGGAGGTGTGTGTGTGTGTGTGTGTGTGTGTATTTGACAACAGGACACAATTGGTGTGCCGTTGCCAGCCACCATAATATTATTTTGACTTCCTGGTGTAGTGTAGAGTCATGAGATTTCTTGGTGGTGTTCCATCCAAGCATTAACCAGATCCAACCCTTTCAAACTACTGGTGTATAGACAACAGAATTTCGGTGGTGAAAGATAGGTACAATAGTATAGTAGTTATTATTTTAAAATTGAGTAGGAGGATGGATGGATGGATATTCTGTTTTCCCGAAAATAAGACCTAACTGGAAAATAAGCCATAGCATGATTCTTCAGGATGCTCATAATATAAGCCCTACTGCAAAAATTAGCCCCAATCTTATTTTCCAGGAAACCAGAGAGGCAGGGAGGGAGACACACGCGCACACACACACACAGGGAGGGAGGGAGAGAGAGAGAATGTGGGATACTTATGGTTGTGTTCTTTGTATTTTTTCTCCTTGTTCTTTGGTTTGTATCGGTTTTGTTTTTAAACGGAAAAAGAAGCAAATCAAACTGGTTCAAGTAACACAGGTGCTATGGGTAACTTAAGAACCTGAACTGAATGTTTTAATGGAGAAAGTTTTAATAGCTTTATTTTTGCTGTGACTGTACAGAACAATATATTCCTACCATCCACTATCTAATACTTGCTAGTTGTTGCCACATTCCCAAGATTCATAAGATTATGGCGCTCTCTGGAAGTGGGAGCAACGGAATGGGTAGGGAGTTTTCGCCCATGGGGGGTATTTGCAGCCATGGGAGGATCGTGGGTGCTGCAATGAGGTCTGCAGTGGGAACTGTGGGGTTCATTGGGTGAGCGCGGCAGCAGGGGCAGTGGACTGAGCCTCAATGAAATTGGGTCTGATAGCCCTGCTTTAGAGCACTGTTTAATATGTTATGGGGGATTTCAACCTGCCATCTGCGGGTGAGACATCGGAAGTGGCTCGGGAATTCATGGCCACCATGACGGCCATGGACCTGACCCAACTAATTCAGGAATCCACGCACTCGAGGGGACACACGCTGGATCTGGTTTTCACCTCTGGACAGTGGTTAGATGGCCGAAATTTAGGGGAGATAGTTGTGGAGCCCCTGTCATGGTCGGACCATTGCCTCCTTCGGTTGGACTTCCTCATCACCACACCCTGCTGCAGGGACATGGAACAGACTAAATGGTTCCGCCCCAGGTGCCTGATGGACCCTGAGCAGTTCCAGACGGAGCTTGGGCCACTTCCTGAAGTCTGGACCCATGGCTCGGCCGAGGAGCTCACGGACACCTGGAATAGGGTGGCTTGTGGTGCCCTCGATCAGGTTGTGCCTTTGTGGCCTCTGACCCGACGATGACTCACCCCGGCTCCCTGGTTTTCCGAGGAGCTTAGGGAGATGAAGCAATGGAAAAGACGCCTAGAGAGCCGTTGGAGATCCACCCACTTCGTTTCTGATCGATCTTCTCTTGGGACCTTTACGAAGGCCTACTTGGGCGTGATCAGGGTGGCTAAGAAGAATTACTTCTACGCTCTGATCGCATCCATGGATAACCACCCTGCTGCCCTGTTTGGGGTGGCCCATTCTCTCCTTCACTTGGAGGTGCAGGACGACCCCTCGCAGGGTTCCGCGGAGGAGTTTAGAGGTTATTTCAGAGAGAAGATTGGGCAGATCCAGGACGGCTTGGACTCCGACTGGGTTAGCCCAGACGGAGTGACGGATGCCGGTCTTGAGAATATTTGTTGGGATGAGTTTGATGCTGTTGCCCCTGAGGACATGGACAAGATCCTGGGGAGACTTAAGGCAACCACATGTTTATTGGACCCATGCCCTCCTGGTTGGTGCTGGCCTCCCGGGAAGTGACACAAGGCTGGCTCCAGGGCATTGTGAATGTTTCTTTAGAGGAGGGTGTTGTCCTGGTCGTCTTGAAAGAGGCGGTGGTGCGGTCCCTGCTCAAGAAGCCTTCGCTGGACCCAGCTGCTTTAAATAATTACCGTTCCATCTCCAATCTTCCCTTTGTGGCGAAGGTTGTAGACAGTCTGGCTGCCCAACAGTTCCCTCAGCACCTGGATGAAACTGTTTATCTGGATCTGCTCCAGTCCGGCTTTAGGCCTGGGTTCAGCATGGAAATGGCATTGGTCACGTTGGTGGATGATCTTTAGAGGGCCTGGGATAGGGGTTGCTCCTCCATCCTGGTCCTGTTAGACCTCTCAGCGGCTTTTGATACTATCGACCATGGTATCCTGCTGCACCGATTGGGGGGGTTGGGAGTGAGAGGCACCGTCTTGCGGTGGTTCTCCTCCTACCTTTTTGACCAGTTGCAGACAGTGTTGGCAGGAGGGCAGAGGTCGACGCCTTGGCATCTCATGTATGGGGTGCTGCAGGGGTCGGTCCTCTCACCCCTCCTGTTCAACATTTATATGAAGCCGCTGGGTGAGATCATTCGTGGTTTTGGGGTGGGGTACCATCAATATGCTGATGACACTCAGCTGTACATCTCCATCCCAGACCACCCCAATGATGCCGTCAAGGTGATGTCCCAGTGCCTAGAGGCCGTGCGGATCTGGATGGGGTGCAACAGGCTCAGACTCAATCCCTCCAAGATCGAGTGGCTGTGACTGCTGGAGCCGCGATATAGCCAGCTTACTCCATCGCTGGCTATTGGGGGCGAGTCCCTGGCCCGCACGGAAAGGGTTCGCAATGTGGGGGTCCTCTTGGATGCACGGCTGTCCTTGGTAGACCATGTGGCAACCATCACCAGGGAGGCTTTTTACCAGGTTCGCCTGGTATGCCAGTTGCGCCCCTTTCTAGATCGCGACGCCATGCAGACAGTCACTCAAGCACCCTTCACGACCCATCTGGACTACTCTAATGCTCTCTACATGGGGCTCCCCTTAGGGCGTGTCCGGAAGCTCCAGCTGGTACAGAATGCGATCACGCGGGGGTTTATGGGGGCCAGTGGTACGGCCCATGTGGCTCCCCTCCTGTGCGAGCTGCACTGGCTACCGGTGGGCTTCCAGGTGCGCTTCAAGGTTTTGGTTATGACCTTTAAAGCGCTCCATGGCATAGGACCCAGCTATCTACAGGACCACATTCTGCCGGCAAATACCTCCCACCGACCCATTCACTCCCTCAGAGAGGGCCTCCTCAGGGTGCCATCTGCTAAACATTGTCGGCTGGCGGCTCCCACCCTCTGGAATGACCTCCCCCCAGAGATTTGTCTTATTTCAGAGCTCCGTGCCCTCCGTCGAGCCATCAAAACATAACTATTTGCCCAGGCCAGTCTGGCCTAACCGCACCTTCCCTTTGCTCTCAATGCTATTATTAATTTTAAATTTATAATCCCATTTTAATTTAATTTGTTTTAAATTGGTTTTTAATCTTCGATTTTAAATTCAGCCACCACGTGTAGATTTTATTTGTGTTGTTTGTATATGTGTTTTTGTTCTGGCTGTACACCAACCTGGGTCCCTTCGGGGAGAAGAGCGGTATAAAAATTTTGAAAATAAAAAAACAGAAGTCTGAAGAGGCTAGGCTTTACGAATGGATATTTTGTATCCATTCATAAAGCTGACTACTTTTGTCATAAACCGCCCTGAGTCCCATGTGGAGAAGGGCGGTATAGAAAACTAATAAACATAAACAACATAAACAAAGAGTAACCAGCAGCTCCAAATAAGCAACACAATAGGCAAGAAGCTGAAACTGACAAGATTACCTCAGAGAAACAAAGCACCTAGGATTCCCTTTTGCCTGTAGAGCCAGTCAGTATCCCTACCAGGTTCCTCATAGGAACCTGGCAACAGCCATTAAAATATTAAAAGACATATTATTGCACAGGAATAGGCATCTCAATCGCAAAGCCTCCAAAATTTTTAGATAAACTCATCTACTCAGCCCCAATTTGTCAGCCGCCCCAGAAACATGCTGCTGTCACTGTTATTTCTGGTTATGAAATAAAGGGAGACCACCTCCCCCCCCCAAAAAAAACCCTGCAACCTGCCTCCAATTTATTTGTCCTACATCTCTTTCCCAGCTGGGAATAAGACATGGACCAGATTTTTTTTCCAACACTAGTAATTCTGGAGAAATTTACAGTGAATATGTTGCAGTAAAATCCCACGGAATAATATGTTTTCTTGTGTTACCACCACAATAACAGTGAAGCCTCAGCTAGGGACTCAGGCAACAGTTACATTTAAGTAAAAGACAGCTGGTAAGGAAGTTCAACAGTTAGAAGAATTTTAAGAAGAAAAAATAGTAATCAAAACAAAAACAAAGAGACATTTTTCTCTCTAAAATTATGCTGTTCTGAACCATACACATAGGTTTTCACTATATATCTGGGTCATATTTCTTAGGAACTGTCCTGAAGTTTCACATAATTAAGGCTAAAGCTTTGTTTTGTTGGTTTTTGCAGATATAAATACTTCTCTGCCTAACTGTGTGCACCCAATCTTCTTACTCTCAACGTGAACCTAAACTAGAGGCACTCTGATCCTTTCATTTTCATCGCTTTCTGATGGATTCCCTCCAAAAAGTTAAATGCTTGAAGATCTACATGGATATTGCACAGCTATGCCTGGCCTATTGCTTCATTCCATTGCTGTGGATGTTGGATTGGAGGATGCCTTGCATCAGGCCATTTTAATGCATCTGTAATAGATCAGCAGTCAGCTGTGCTGACTGGATGCCAATCTAAAATCAATTCAGGCCACTGACACAATGACTGCACAGCAGCCTGATCCAAAGGTCTTTGAAGTTAGTGGAAAGTCTCCTTTTTGTTCCAATATCAATCTCTAAATCAATCACATATGAGGAGAAGACAAGATAGTGTGATTCCAGTTCTTTTACTTTCCAAATGCACCGGCCTTTTGACATTGTGAACTATCTGCTAACAAGTTTATCTTCTGACAGGGCCAATCTCTTTATTTACTGTATATAGGGTACAATCCAGCTGCTATTAAATGCTAAAGCCTGTTGATTAAGCAGGCACCCAGTTAAAGCAATCAGACCAAAAAGTACTTAAATTTAGCAGGAACATCCCTTGATTGAGTCAATAAAGCAGTTTGTTTTAACATGTATTTATAGGATGGTATCTTTTTATTCCCAGTGGCCTGTCACATAAAAAATTGAGCAGGTTAATCTTTTCCTGGCACAGAAGTGATGGGAAAGCTTAATGTGCTAGGTTTCTGACCATAAAACTGCTGATAAAGGTGCAAGAATAGAGCTGCTCACAAGATTCTAAATATGCAGGAGCTTTGTAAACTGTACCTGTCACCACAATTCACATACCATGTAGATCTGTCATTATTTCTTCCTTTATTTTTTTTTGTAATAACTGCTTTTGCTATTACTATTATCCCAGGTACATTCTATTTATATGTCTACGCTCTCAAGACTATATAGCAAGAATGGTGAGCCCATGACTCTCTGGATATTGCTGAACTAAAACTAAGAGTTTCAGCTATAATGATATCAGAGAGGTCATTCATCTGAGTAAAAGTATCACAAGTTTGCTGATGATTCTAAATTATACTGTACATTGCTAGCCTAGGTTGTGGTGGAAATCCTGACATGTGCCTAGAAAACCTGGAGAAGTTTTAAAAAAATCTCAGATTCAGTTACTATCAGACAAATATCATCTTTAAGGGTAACAGAAATGGCTCTATCTCATCTCGAGTTTTAGTTCTTGATGAAGTCACCATATCCCTTAGGAGAAAGTCCAAAATGTGGGGGTCCTTTTAGACCTCCTGCTAGAGTAGCAGGTAGAAATATGACCAGATGTTATTTTCTCAACTGCAACTTGGCACACTTATTGTGGGGTACTCAATATGTCTTGGCTTTAGTGATGCATGCAGCTGTCATCTCTGGTTATTGTAACACATTCTTTATAGTGTGCCTTTGAAAAGAGGACAAATATTTCAATTAGCTTGTCTGCTAACTAGAGAGCAAGTTTAGCAATACTAAAGGTACAGTAACATGTGCTATGGCTTAATTAGTCCCCAAACCAGCAATGTGCTCCTAGACTCCATAACCAAGAATGTTCTCAGTATGGAATGGTCCAAATCTTCTTGCCTTTCAAAATTGCTTAAGACTTGGTAACGAGTGTATGGGGATATGAACAAGTGTCGGTATGACCAAAGTATGAAGTATGTCTTTCAAAGATGAAGTGGTCCTACATGTGGGAGCAAAACACACTCTGATTTTCCCTGATACAATAACTGTTACCTTGAATCAATTTTGGTTCGTTGTTAGCCACAAAGAAACTTTCACCCAATCCTTTAGTTTAGCCTAAGCAGTTTTTTCTTCTTACAAGCTTTACAGCAATGATCTGGGTTAAAGAAGGAGGAAAAGGAAGAATAAGGTTGAAAACAATTAGCAAGTGCAGGAGATCTTAGGAACAGATTCTTCTTCACTTCCTCATTGGCCTTTGGAAATGTTAGCTTTGCCTGCCCTCTAGTGGGTCATAATACATGTTGCCTCACCTTTTTTATTAGGATGTCATGCTATTTCTTTGATCAAATCTATCATGATAAATATGATTTGACTGGGTTTCGTATCCACAAGGGAACTGCAATTCCACAAGAAAAGGAATACCAAGCCAACTTATGTTATGGTTGTACAGAGCAGGACATGTTTTCTCCTTGATGATCTAATGTAATAAGAAGGAGTAAAGTGACTAAAGGGAGAAATAAGCAGAAAAGGAAACACCTGATACTGGTATAGACTGAGAATTTACATGAATTTTAAAAGGGGAAGGAAACAAGTAAGGTTAGAAGGGAAAGAAGAGACAAAGAAAAGAGAGAGAAAGGAAGGACGGAAGAGGATAGAAGAGGGAAGAATGGAAAAGAGAAGAGGGAATAGGAAGGAAGAGAGGGAACAAACAACGTAAGAAAGAGAGACAGAAGTGGGAGGAAAGAAGGAATAAATAGCAAGAAGGAAAAGAGAAAGAAAAAAGAAGAAGGGGAAGAAGGGAATGTGGAGAGAAAGAAAAAGGAAGTATTAAGATCTGTAAGAGAAAGATTGAAAGAGAAGAGAAAGAAGAGGGGAAGAAAAAGAGACAGGAAATAGAGGAAGATTGTGAAAGGGGGGAAAGGAAAGAAAGAGGAAAGGATAAATGTATAATGAAGATAGAAAGGAATCTAAACAAATAGCATTGGTAATAGATATTCAAATCTGTTTGATACAGTCAATTGATATAAGAGAAATGTGACAGAAGTTCACATACTGTTGCAAAATATCCAAAATAAAAAATATTTGGGGAAAAAAAGGGGAGGAATAAAATCCCATGAACTACAGACCAATGCCTGAGAAGAATCTCTAACAGATAGTAAAGAAATAAATCCATAAGCACATTTGAAACAATGCAATAGTTACCAAATGTATGCAGTTTTATTAAGACCAAGGTTTGTTAAATGAGATAAATGTTGTCTTATTTTAAGACATTTCAATTAATTAATTTGTGTTAATTAGGTGTAGTCTGAATGGTGTTACAAATATGGGTACAAATAGGACTAAAAGTTCACAAAGAGGTTTTTTTTATGGTTCTTCATTAAATTGGAGGTTCTACGCCACATAGCTTTAAATATTGTTATTAATGGAGTGGATGTAGAAATAGAATCATAATCAGAATCAGAATTTATTTTCGCCATGTGTGTCAGAACACACAAGGAATTTGTCTTCAGTGATAGTTCTCAAAACCTACATACAAACACAAGAATACAACCAAGATACATTCATAGTCAGTTTGAATATATAAGAATAAACATGATCATTTGTATATATAGGCGTATATAGGCATAATCAAGTATATAAGCAAAAGATACATTCATAGTCTCAAAGTACATAACATTCATCATGTTTTGTTATAAAGTACGGACAAAAACCATTTCATCTTATCAGGACACCCTTCACACTAACACTGTCCTATGAATCAGCTGTTTAGTAGGTTGATGACATGAGGGAAGAAACTGTCCTTATGTCTGGTTGTTTTTGGTTTACAATGCTCTGTAGCATCGCCCAGAGGGGAAAAGTTCGAACAGATTTTGTCCAGGGTGTGAGGGATCCTTAATTATTTTCCCCACTCTTTTTTTTGTACAGATGTACAGATCTTCAATGGAGGGAAGTTTTTTAGCAATTATTTTTCTGCACTAAGTATTCTTTTAAGTCTACATTTATCTTGTATTGTTGCATTGCCAAACCAGTCAGTTATGCTTATCAGATTTGCAGATGGGATAAAATTGGGTAAGATAGATAATACTATACAAAATAGAAATAAAATTCAAAGAATCTTATTAAATTAGAGAAACAGAATAGCTGAATGACCTTTATCACAGACAAATACAACATAATTCACTTAGGAAAACCATCAAACGCACAAGATATGACAGTATATCTTATCTATTCAATTAAATGGTTTTTTTTAAAAAAAAAACCAAACCTGCATTCGTTATTGGACACAATATGTAACCATCATAACAAGTAACTACTGATTTCTTTGTCATTCATTTAAATCCATTCAGGCTGAAGGTAAGCATAAGGTTTTGTAATATTGTAAAGAGACAACCTGTTAAAGTAATTAAAGTATTGATTGCACTAAGCCTGGAAGATTGGTCAATGCTTGGAACTCACTAACTGATGTTGTTGTTACATCCTCAAACTCCCAAAATGTTAACCTTAAACTGTTTACCGTGGACCTTACTCCATTCCCAATAGTTCTGCAAGGGGGCATGCATAAGTGCACCAGTGTGCCTACTGTCCCTGTCCTACTGTTCCCTTTTGTTCGTACTCATTTGTTATGCATATGCTTATACCTGTTTATACCTATATGCTTGAATAGTATGTTTTTACTTATACTTGTTTCCTTATACTTGCTTGACTAAATAAAATATTATTATTTTAAGGTTCATCGCAAAGTCTGCCAGAAGTTGAGACTGGATTGTCATTTTGTCTACCTATCGAGTCCTTACCAACGACCTGGGATAGGCAGATGTGGATGCTTGGTTGTGTTACAGATATTGTCGCAGGATGGAAGCTGTTCCCAG
>JANHFO010007875.1:268924-288609 GCA_032468095.1 Pareas carinatus | reverse complement strand
AACACTCATTGCTTGTGTCCGTTAAAAATGGTAATTTAGATGCTTGGGCAGGGGAGCTCCCAGCGCTGTTAGTAAGTCCAGACTTTATTCGTTTAGAAGACATTTCCCTGTACCACTTTTCTTCCTTTTTTAAAAAAAAAAGGAAAAGAAAAAAATTTAAAAGTCCAAATGTAGACCCTCCACTTCAAATTTCTTTTCTTTTTCTCTTTTAAAAGCAATCTGTCTATATTGATTGATTAGATTTATAGGGCCATTCAACTCAAACAATATAACTTTGGACAGCATACAATAAAACGTCTAATCAGTGATGTTATAAGGTGTGATTTTGAACAGCTTCCCCATTAAACACACACACACACACACACACAAAATATTTTGGCATTACCCTAAGAGGGGCAGTCTATGCAAGATAGCCTAAAATGTAACTAAAGACTGGGCAGTATATTTATTTGCTTATTTATTTTATTTTTTAATTATTCAGTTTTTATAGCTGCCCATTTTAGTCAATGACTCTGGGTGGCTTACAGTTCCAAAACTATAAAAACAAAAAGCATTTTAAAAACAACAAAAATGTGCTTCTAGAATAATGCAAGACTGATTAGTTCGTACAATAAACATTGGGCTGAAATCATTATTGCTAAAGGAAATGCCACCAGTTATTAAATCTGAAGCATTGCATGCTTTTTTCAACAAAGATGATGAAGTTGGCCCAGTATGTTCAGTGGAGACATGATACCATATGCTGTCGTGAGCATTGTTTGTTTAATTAAACTCTCTTTACTGATTAATAAGAAACTCAGTTCAGTTTGTAGGTCACAGTTCTGCACGATGATGGATTGTTCTAAAAGTTCACAAACTTTTGGTTTCCATTCACATAAAGCTGATGATAATTTTTACTATATAATTATGTTTGCTTTTTAGGAAACATTTTCCGTGTTATACTCAGCAGATACTTACAGAGCACTGTAATGAAGTATGGTTCTGTAAATTCTCCAACGATGGCACTAAACTAGCAACAGGATCCAAGGATACAACTGTTATTATATGGCAGGTTGACCCTGTAAGTATCGTTTTTTATGGAAAACTGTTTTCCATAAAATTAAATGCTCCCCCCCTCCCCCTGGTTGAGTTATAGTTAATATGTCATTTTTAAATACCTGAGCATTTTCTCTCCTGTTTATTATATTTGTTTCTGTTTGTTATGGAAAGTATAGTCAGACAAAAGGTTTGCAAATTAGTTGCGATTTAAATAACTGCAATACTTTGTTTCTGTTTTTTGAGCATTCTTTATGATTTGGTGGCCAGTTTTAGAAGCCAAAAATATAGACAGGAGAAAAATAGCTGTCTTCCAGTTTTCACTAGGCACTTTGCAGTAGCCTTCCAATTATTTAACAGCTGCAATTATATTATTCCCACTAAATTATTGAAATAAAGACTTGGGTTTTCCAGGAATATCCAAATATAAGAAGTTCAGTTCTATTACTAAAAAAATAATTCCTGTGCTGAAAACAGTGTCCTGATTGCAAATATTGTGGTTGAGTAAATTATTTAGAATAAACAGTAAGTTAACATGCACATCTGTAGTAATTGAGATTGTCCTAAAAAAAGTATTTTTTAGGCTTACATTGGATTGATGAGTTGTTGAAGTAGTCTTCTATTTGTCTTGTTTTCCTTTAGTTCTTTTTTCAATATTCAATTTTATTCAATATTCTAAAACTGTGCATGTTCATTTAGTATAGTTACAGTAAATATGCCCCATTAATAATTAATATATAAAGAAATTTAACATTTTAAAATTAAAAAAGCTTGAAGTTTAAATACACAATGGTGCTTAAAAAGTTTGTGAACACTTTTGAATTGTTAACATTTCTGCATTAATATGAACCTGAATATTAACTGTTTTCCACACAAGTTCTAAAACTAGATAAAGAGAACTAGTTAACCAAATGAGTCAAACATACTTGTTATCTATTTATTAAGAAAAATGTTACAAAGCTACATATTTGTACAGTATATATATACAAATGGGAACCCAGAGTAATAAAAAAAATCATTTCTCTCATATATACTTTATTTAAAAATGCTTCTAAAATTTATTACTTCTATTGTAATTATGGCAGATTAGACAAATAAATATAATTTCCCCTTTTTGTTACACCAGATAGTGGTTGTTTGTGTTTGGTGATCTATATCTTATTTTATTCAATGCTTCTTTTCCGCCACAGAACTATTTTAATCTAGTTGAGAATATTTTGCTTTACTTGAGTTGGTTTCAAGAAAAGCCACTGACACTTTTTAGAGAGTTACTGGTTAGCTCACTTTTGGTTTTTCCCAGTTTAACCTTTCCAGACTTCTATTCTTCTAGATTAGGGTGGGGGATTAGTGTATGTCAGCTCTTTTTTAGATAAATGAACATTAAAAACAAAATTTCTGAATTCTAGTTCCTAATATGTTGCTTTGCTAAATGGTTTGTGAAATTGTGAGAATAAATTATTCTTTTAGACATACCAACCAATTAAATTACCAGGAATGTTTATATTTTCTGTTTTTAAAGGATACACATCAACTAAAACTGCTTAAGACTTTGGAAGGCCATGCATATGGTGTGTCTTATATCGCTTGGAGTCCTGACGACAACTACTTGGTTGCCTGTGGCCCAGATGACTGCTCTGAGCTTTGGCTCTGGAATGTACAAGTAAGTGATAAATGTGGAAGTGTTAGTATGCTGTATTAAATAGCATAGATATATGGACCATACTCAGCTTACTGGATGCTTTTGCAGGGAATTCTTGGCTATTATGGATGTTAGATAGCCCCATATAAAAATTTCAAATTTGACATCTTGACAAAACTTGTAGCCATGGTGTAAGTCCTTTATGTTTTTGTTTTTCACATTAAGACCATAAGATTAAATAGTAGCTACCGTCTGCCATCCAACATACAAAAGCATTGGCTCAAACATGCTTTACTGTTGGAGGAGGTGCTTATTGGAAAACATTACCTAGAATGTATTTTTTTCATAGATATGTTGAGTTAATTGTAGAGTGCTGGGCACACCTGATGTTTATATTCCAGTTTAAAGTGAAAGGCAGGTTGACAGGTTGAGAATAAATGAAGATAAATTCAGACTGGGTGAGATACTAATGGTGGGAAGATTTGAAAGTGATGTCTCCTTTCTTCTAGAGGAGAATTGTATTTTCCTAGAACATCAGTTGCTGGAATAGTGCTAGATTCGCATCTATCGGCAATAGCCAAAATAGTTTTGCAGCATTTTTAAACTGGTCCTCTTGATTAAAGATGAACTTAAAACAAGAATCATCTGGGTTATGTACCGTAATAACTTTCAGTTGGTTATTGCAAGTCACTAAAATAATTTTGTAACAGTTTCTTTGTAATACTATTTTTGTTTATAACTTTAAAACAATGAAATTGGGAACTGCTCCTATAATTTTGGAAATGAGCTGAAATAAGCCTGTCACGTCGGTGATAGATTATGCTAACACTACATTTGTTAATTACTGTAATTCTGAGTTCTGATTTAATAATTAAAGGCTTACATAGTCTAGTTACTTCAGTGCATATTTTTGCTTTATTGTCTCAGCACACAAATTGATCTTTGTGTTCGAAATTTATTCTTTACACTGGAAACAGTACTATTTCAGCAATGGCCTTCTGGCTTGGAAACACTCAGAAATTAATCCAACTTCACTTTCTGAAAATCTCTAGAGCTGACTTGTTTTTAAAGTGATCCATGTTATTAGTTTGCTGACATATTTTGAGTGTGTGTGTGTGTGTGAGAGAGAGAGAGAGAGAAAGAGAGAGAGAGAGAGAGAGAGAGAGATAGCCTTCCTTGTTCCCTCTCAGATGTACTGAAATTAAAATTTCCCAAAGACATTAGGGAAGTTTGATTTGTGTTAGGTACTCAACAGCTACTTTATTATATATCTGAAAGCACTTTTGGATTTTATTTCAAATTTTGTAAACAGTAAATAGACATATGGTATTTAAGTGTGTCAACTACACTGATGGCCATGTACTTTACAATTTCAAAGAACCTTAACTATATAACTTCATCTGCAGACGGGGGAGCTAAGGACAAAGATGAGTCAGTCGCATGAGGATAGCTTAACCAGTGTGGCCTGGAATCCAGATGGAAAACGTTTTGTGACAGGAGGACAGCGTGGGCAATTTTACCAGTGTGTAAGTTGAAGTGGGCAACCTTTTTGCAGCCAATAGCTACACTGTTATTCTTATTATTTGTTTTCAAGGAACCACATGGGGTGTGCATGTTGAAGCCACTGGAGCGGGTGGAGATAGAATGTTCACTCTGTTTTGGGAAGGCTTTCCATGAGTACTATGTGTTGGGGATTCACTGGAAAGTAGATCTGTTAACCCCAGAAAAGGTTCAACACCTATTTTCATTGCTATTTTTTATAAATAAAGGAGGTAGAAACATTTGGGGAATTCAGGCAATCTACCTACACAGATTGCCCATTCCTATTATAAAGAAATCCATACCTGATATAGGGACCTTTACTGCTGATATATTTGTGATATGCATAAATATGTTTTTTCCAATGAAAAGCTGCTTAAAGGTGGCTTGTTAACAGATGTTTGGTAAAAACCATGTTAGCTTTGATGGAACTTATTACCTGAAATATATATATGAAATTGTGTATATTGCTGTTCTTACCAAAAAGAAATTCCATGATGTCAATCAACTAATATATTAAACATGATGAACATGTTCATGTACTAGAGCTTATGATGGCATATAATTAGCATGTGCAATAAGGATTCTCATCATTATAATTATTACCATCTTTAGCGAGTAAATACTCACATGTATATAAACAAAATTGGTAGGTCCAAAAACCCCATGAAATGCAAGATAACCATCTATATTCTGCATTCCTTTCTACTTTTACTAAATTTGCATCTGCATTTACAAAAGTTGCATTCCTGAATATCCATCAAAAACAAGACAGCATATGTTAGACCGACACTTCCTGCTTCCTCTGTGGTCTTGAGGTTATAAACCATTGTGACCCAACATAGAGAGGCAAGAAAGAAAGTTCCACAGAACAAAGTGCTTTTTAAATTTTGGGTAATATCCATGGAATCTGTTTTTATAATACAGCCCCACTCATTTCATGATTGAGGTAAAACCATAGTTTTCACGTTCTTGGCAGCTTTTTATAAGTGTTTTGCTTTATCTATTTCCTGTCTAGGATTTAGATGGTAATCTCCTAGACTCCTGGGAAGGAGTAAGAGTGCAGTGCCTGTGGTGTTTGAGTGACGGGAAGACTGTGCTGGCATCGGACACACACCAGCGAATTCGGGGCTATAACTTTGAGGACCTTACAGACAGAAATATGTAACTACATTGTTTTCCTGTTGCACTAAATAAATTAATCCTATGATTGACTAACCATTTAAAACTCAGCTAATGAAAATAATGTTCCATGTGACTTCTGAATCATGTGTTAATTCTAAACTGAACTTTTCTTTTAAAAAAAGCCTATATAAATAATAGCAAAATAAATGTGAGGAGTAAGTAAATAAAAAATAAACTTTTGAAGTGTGAACTATTAGTGCAGTCATAATTGGAGTCATTGTAAGACCCCAGTAATAAAGAATATTGAAACTATGTTTACATTTGTGTGTACAAATGGTAATTTTGAATCAGGATTCTAATACAGTTGTTTATATTTTCAGAGTACAAGAAGACCATCCAATTATGTCTTTTACTATTTCAAAAAATGGCCGGCTAGCTTTGTTAAACGTTGCAACTCAGGTAAGGGGATATTGTTGTTGTTTTAAATAGGCATATTCTTGAAAAATATTTAGAGCTTTGCACAAAAAAAGTAACTTGCTTGTGGTAAGTATGCTGTACCTCCTGACTTGTCAATAGAACTCTAGATATGATCCTTATCAGCGTGACAAAGAGGTCAGAATTTCTTTATTTTGTTCTGATAGTGGCCAACCCAGTGGAGTATGTTACTTCTTTCTGAAAAACTGAATGGTAAAAAAACCTCCTCTTCGTTAAATTATTGTGGATAATTATGTATGAACCTACATTTATTTATTTTTCTAATTTAGAAGAACTTATTTGGAATCAACTCAGTGTCTAGTGAATGCCATACCAAAATTCAGTTTCAAATTGATACATTTTTGCAGTGCAATTTAACTTTTTTTTTAAAGAATGGGAATGAGAGCTGACAAATCAGTCCCATTTTCATCTTTAACTTCCTAAATTTGTTATTTTTGATTATTTGCTCTTATATGAAAAGATTGGTTTATATTTATTGTTACTATGTTGTTATATTTTTGTATATGATTGCTATTTGTATTTTATTTATTTGATTTTTCTCCCACCTCTGTTATTTTTATAAATAACTCAAGGCATTGAACATACCTAATCCTCCCTCCTCATCCTATTTTACCCACAACAACCCTGTGAGGTGGGTTGGGCTGAGAGAGAGTGGATTGGGCTAAAGCAGGACTAGAATTCAATCTCCTGGTTTCTAGCCTAGTGCCTTAACCACTAGACCACTGTTGTATTGCATTGCTATACTTTTGTAATATTTATATCTATTGGGATTGGAATGTATGTTGTTTTGAAAGGAAATGGCATATAGGTAGTCTTTGACTTATGACCACAATTGACCCAAAATTTCTGTTGGTATGCGAGACATTTGTTTTGCCCCATTTTATGACCTTTCTTGCCACAATTGTTAAGTGAATCACTGCAGTTTAGTTAGTAAAGGTACTCCTTGAGTTACGAATGTAATGGCACTTGCCTATTATGGTTGTAATGTTAATTGAATCGCGTTAAATGAACGAGTGCCATCCTTCTCCCCAGTGCATTCATTCATCAAATGTGTGAGTCATTAAGAGTGTGTGGGGTTCTTCAGTAGTGGGGAAGACCATGGGATGCCTAGTGCAATGACAAGACCACAGCCTCAAAGGCCTCCCCATCCCACTGAGATATCCCTTCTTCCTCTCCCCCCTCAGCAGCTTGGGCCTTCTCCTCCCCACCCAATCACCAATTACTTACTTTGAAAGATCTTCAGAGCTCTAGATCAGCAGTCCCCAACTTTTTGGGGGTGGGTAGAGGGCATGATTCTGCGCCTATCGCTCATGCAAGTGGAACTACTGCACTTATCTGCTGTTTGCATGGCCTTGTTTTGAACGGGCTGCAGCCCGGGAATCCCTGCTCTAGATGATAACGTAAGGCTGTTTTCCTTAGATCTCACATTGTTACACACACTTCTGTCCTCTTTGGAAAAAGGTTTGAAAGCAAATCATCACAGTTGTTAATTGAATCACATGAGTGTTAAGCAAATCTGACTTTCCACCATTGACTTAGCATGTTCGAAGCTGACTGGGAAGGATGCAAATGGTGATCACATAACTCAGGGATGCTATAACCATTGGAAATACATGCCAGTTGCCCAGCACCAAAAGTTTGTTTATATGACCTGGGGTGGGAAAAAATGCTGTGATGGTTAGACTTCCGGTTCTTCCTGGAGAAGATGAGGTGGCCAAGTCTCCGGTCGCCGAAGTCTTGGTTTCAGCCAAATTGGGGGCACATAGTTACCTAAGGACGCCCTAAAAGGGCGTCCAAAGAAGGAGATTAAACAGGAAAGCGAGCAGGGCAGTGGCCGTCTGAAGCCATTTTTGTTCTCCCTTTCCCCATCGGAAGAAACCATGTCTCAGCGCTATTAAGGGAAGAAGCGTAACGCCGTGAAAATAACATCTATCCATGGAAGAAACAAATGGAAGCAAAGAAGAGCCCGCCAGACCAGGATGAAGGGGGAAAAAAAGAGGTACTACTCCAGTGTAAATTTGAAGGGGTGAGATAGAAGGGAAAAAAATCTGCCCATTAAAATTCTTAAAGCGATGAATTAATATTTCGGGGGGAAAGCATTACGAGGAAGAAGCCGTTGTCAAGAAGAAGAAAAAAATGACAATTAGCCACAAACCTTAAATTGAAAATAGCAGAAAAGCTGTAAAAGACACTAAAGAATGTTAGTTGCCGAATTTTCAGCTTAGTGTTTTGGGTTTGGACTATTGGAAGTTGGAATTGCAACTGGGCGCAGACTTGAAACAAAATTAGGTTGGAGCTGCATTAATTTTGGACGAATATTAATTAAATTTGAGGATTACAAATAGGCTTGGAGGCCCTAATGTAGTGAAATTAATTGGACAAATATAAAGAGAGACAAAATGCAAGCAAGATAGAAAAAAGAGAGAGACAGAGACAGGCTGAATTTGGATGAGAAGTGGAAGACATGGAACTGAAAGCAATTCAATGGATTACAAATTAATTTTAAAAGATAAATCTTTGGGCCAAAGTGGTGAAGCTACTATTTGATAAATGTAAAAAGAAGAAAAATTTGGATACAATGGAGCCAGCACACGAAAAGAGCCAATTTGCGAGCCAGTTGTATGAGCAAATCGTAAAACAGATGGAAGAAATCTTGGCAGTCTTAAAGAAAAGAACTCAAGAGAAAGAAATGGCGGAAATGAAAATAAAAAATAAAATGTGAAGGGAAAAAATAAAACTACATTTAGATAGGAAATGGAAAATAATAAGGAAAAGAAATGTGAGAAAGCTCATAAGAAATAAGAGAGTAGAGAAAGGGAAGGGCTCTTCCCCAAAATGGGGAAAAGAATTACATGATAAAAAATTAACCCCCAAAAGATGGAAGGGCAAAAACACAGCGGTGGAGGTCATAAATGGGAAAGTCCAAAAAGGGAAGGCCATGAGAAAGAAAGGCAAAGAGGGGAAGGAAAAGGCGAAGATGAGAACTAGGAAAAGGTTTGAAAGAAATGAAACAAAAGAAAAGCCTGCAAAGGAAAAAAGTGTATGTGAAAGGCTTATTCACCAGGAAAGGGATAGGTTAAATTGAAAATTTAAATATATTGTCATTGGAAAGAAAAGATTAGAAGGAGTTATTATGGTGTGACTATATTTTGATTTAAAACAAAATATGAAATGACTCTTAATGACTATTAATGAAATTAAGGATAAGACAAAGGAAAAGATTGGTGGTGATATAAAAAAGAATGAACTATTGATTATAGGGTAATATTTTGATTTTGTGTTAAAGAAAAAAGAAAAAAGGAAATGACAGAAATCAAATATTATTTACGTGTTAAAATGCCCTTTACATTTGAGTCTAAATTTCAATGTTGAAGTTGACTTAATCCTGTATATATTTGATTAATTGCTGATGTAGGATGATCTTATATTATTGGTCATATATTTTTATGAGGAAAATCACTATTAAGTTGTATGTATATGCATATGTATGCAGATCAAAAAGAGTTAAAGATTTTGGGTGAATGTAAAATGTATAAAATGAAGAAGAAAATTAGTGCTGAAAGGGTCAGGATAGATAAAAATAAATCAACAAGCAAAAATAGAATGTATATAAAATTAAAATTAAAAGAATTGACTGGTGGTAAAATGAGAATTGTAAAGGAAAATAGGAAGAGAGAATAGGGAAGAAGGGAGGAAGGAAGAAGAAAAATAAGAAAAAATGTAGAAAAGAAGGACATGGTAAAGAGGGAAGAAAGGGGGGATAGAGAAGGAAAATATTAAAGAAAGGGAAACAGACTTTTGAAATGTGGAATCTATGGTGTAAAAGATAGCAGATGCTGTGTATTGTAGATACAAATTTAAAATTTTTGCTTGGAATTTGTTAACCCCTGATTGTACTAATTTGCCGTGTCACAAATATGCAAATGTATGAAAAGGTGTTAAAAGTAAAATAAAAATTAAAAAAGGATAATAAAAAAACTTGCTGCTTAGTTCTCAACTTACAATCAAAATTAGGACTGGAATTTCAGTCATACGTTGTTGCGGCTGTAAGTTGAGGCACTCAAGAAACTGGACACATCTTTCCACATCTTACCGTGGCCATTAAGTGAATCACTGTAATTGTTAAGCAAATCTCATAGTCGTTTAACAAATAATGCAGTTAAATAAAACTGTTCTTTCAAAAAAAAGTATGATGATTGGTCATAATTGTCACTATTTCAATGCAATTGTAATTTTGCATATCCACTAAGGGTCCTAGTCAAGAACTACCTATATACCATTCCAGTTCAAGATGACTCTGAGCAAGTTACATTCTCTTCCTATGATTAGTTTTCAAATGTAAAAATATTATCATAAAATGATGAGGACAAAACTTTCTTTTTTTTAATTGTTTTTATTCCTTTTTCATTAATAACATCCACTGTTTTGATACATATATTACATCCACATAAACCCATCAGACAAACCATACAGAAAAAACAAACCATAGTTAAATATCAAATGTGGTTTCAAGTCACTTGACCATCGGCTTATTTCTGCTGAGGACAAAACTTTAAATTACCATCCTAGGTAGATGTTCTATCTTATATTAGGTCTCTTATGGCTGTCTTAAAAAGTCAGACTTAACAACAAGTTAACTCTATCCAAAAGTCTTTTTATTTCTCCAGTTCAAGTAGTTAAATCTGTTTTTTTAAAGAAAGAACGGTATAAGGAAATGAAGTGCTTAACCCAAAATGTTTGCAACAGGATAGGCTCTAAACATTTGAACAGATACAGTAGTTGACAAATGCAAGAGGGCTGTGGGAAGTTTATATTCAAATGTTATCAAGTAAAAGGCAATCCATGCAATACCTTTTGTCCCCTCTACAATTTAGGAAAAGACCAGAGTAGTAGAACATGCATTTTTCTTGAGAAAGAAGCCTTGTTCAGTCCCTAACATAACTTAGAGCAACAGGGAAATTTTACTGAAAACTGAAAAACTGTTATCAATTTGTGTGATAATTTGAAACAGTTAAGATGGCTTCCCATATTCTGCTTCACCTTCCCACACACAAAAGCATCTACTAGAATGCCTTAAGATGTGACACATGGAATAGTGGGTGGAGAGAATTGGAGAAAGTTTTATGGCAGCTTGTATATGTGGAAAACAGCATCTGCTCATATTTTACTGGTGATTTTTTTCATACTGCAGCCCCTATATCACTTCTCTTTCCTGAAGGTTTCCAGATAGAAACTTTCAGGAAATATAAATGGTTTCTGCTTTGGATAGAACCCAAAGTAGAAAAATCCTTCTGGATAAAAGACATGTGCTCATGTGATTTTTGCTTGTGGACAAAAATACTCCTTTTTTAGTTTTATATTGATGCATTGAATCTTATTCAGATTAAATTATTTTATTAAACAGTGAAGTCAAATAATGGAGAGGAAACTTTCTTACACTAAACTATTTCTACCATGCTTTTTGTCCTCAGGGAGTTCATTTATGGGATTTGCAAGACAGAGTTTTAGTGAGAAAGTACCAAGGTGTTACACAAGGGTTTTACACAATTCATTCATGCTTTGGAGGCCATAATGAAGACTTCATCGCTAGCGGCAGTGAAGGTAATACTTTAAAAAAAGATCTCAATCTCTCTCTCTTTTTTCTCTCATTTTCTCTCTCATTCAAGTACAAACTTTCTGCATTAGTGAGTATTATAGTCTTCTCACTCTCTGACTTTTAATGAGCAGAGTGGGTGTACCTTGCATTTCAATAAATGGTGATAATTAAATACTCATTGAAAAAAGTATTCTATTTTAAAGAACAGTGGTATCCACAAGTAAAATGTGTTATACCTTCTTTGATAGTAAGGTCTGTAATTTTGATATGATTTGTACAGTATTGAGTACCATTGCTCTAAAAGTTCTCTGAGGTATTAACTTTTATTTGCTATAAATATGCTTTCTAAAGGTAGGTGTGGGTATGTAAATCCATCTGTCATTTCAGCTATAATATATTGTAAGAGAATTATGGTCTCCTATAAAGCAGCAGGATCTACTGTATTCAGTATCTTCCATTGTGAGTAAATTGAAACAAACATGGTTGTCTTTTAACAGGTTTTCTCATCAATTATGTGAGCTAGTTCATCAAATGTTCTTGGCATTAAGGGTGCTAGTTCACTCTCACATTCTTGCTCTGTATTGCTAGTAGAACTGTAGATAATACAGAGTGGGCAACAATACTCCTGTACCCCCAAAACTTCAGGAAGATGTGATTTTGGTCTGAACAGATTGAGTCAATGAATATAGTATCTTAAAGCATTATTTGTCTTTAACTGGTGAAATGCTCAAATGAGAACAGCACCTTTATTGGACCTTAAATTAATAATTTGTCATTGTAAACATTTGTCAGTTCTTATATGCATGTATTTTAACTCACTTCTCCTTCCAAACAATCTCTGGCCCAGAAATATCTGCCAGCTCTATTGACTTTTGGTGTATCGAATAATTCATACACTACTTAGGAAAGCATGGGCGAGTCACTTAGCTACAGCCTACTGTTTGTTTGACATGAATATGCCGATTAACCTATCCAGGTCAACTTAGAACAGCTTTTTATTTTTTTCATTTTCAGTGTCTAAAAACTACCCAGCTGTAGTTGAAGCTGATGGCACCTTATTTAGATTCGGACTGCCTGAGGCTGTTGCCTCTTTGCACTGAATTGTTGCAAATATGGCTGCTGTGAAAGTCTCTATGTACAAAAAAAGTAACAGATTTAAATGTCATAACCTCTTAAATGTAAAGGTATGTTTTCAGCTAGGTAGGCATTTCACCTACCGGCCCCAAACATCAAACGGTCTGCCCTGGGAGGAAAGTTTACGTCTAATTCTGTAAATAGCATTAAGGTACCATAAAAAACACTCATGGGAGTAAGTACTAAGTGTTTTGACTGATCCTTGAAGTTACGCAGATAATGTGTAATCAGATTAAAATATTTAATCAGATCAAAATTGGGAGAATAAACAAATATAAGGGTGTTTGATGTGATTTAGATGTCATGGCACTTATTTTTAAAAATGAGCTGATTTAGCTAGTAAGTATTTCTGTCAAATATGGCATGTAAGTAGAAGAATTTGTAATACTTGGGAAAATAAAATACTTTGGATTCTTTATCGTTTCAATTTATTGTTAAAGGAAATTATTTTAACATTTTTGTACATCTTAAAAGTTTTTCTTATGGTGCTTCTATTTAATCAGATATTTAAATAATGTCACAGACGTATTCTACTACTTAGCAAAAAGTATAATTACTGGCAACTACTTTGATACGTGTTTTTTCACAATGCAGACGGTTGCACATTTAAGATTTCATCAACTTGCTATGATCATTTGTGTGTTAGGATTAGAAGCTTCCATTTATATGTTCAGCTTTGTAAACATTTTATGTGAATGTAACAGAATGCACCAACATAATTTCAGCTGTAAATTGCAACTTGGCTGTGTCATGAATATATTTCAAATGGTGAAATGGATTGCTTATCGGCTAAAATATAATGAGAAAAATTGTTTTTATTGGGTGTTATACTTAAAGGCAAACAAGAACTATAAGAATGCAACTTCCTCTTGTTCTGCATGTGTGCTGGCATTGACTGGTTTCTCCACTATCTTTTCATGCAGCAGTAAGTTACTGAATAAGATATCACACAGTTAATTTAGTGTAGGGTGGCTCACTAAAGTCATAGATAAAGTATCATGTTTAAAAATTATGAGTGGAAATTAGCATTTAAATAGACTCCTAATTAGATAATATAAATCCTGCCTTTATACTTCAAATATCTTCATTTTGAAAAAAAAATCAGTACATGCTGTTAGTTTAAATATTGAATTTTAAAGGGCTTCTTGAAACTTTTGGATATAACATTTAGTAGTTTTTTGTTTGGGGATATGCATGGAATTTTTAAAATGGAAATATGGATTGTCATGTTGATAAAGAGCATATTTTAAATTTTAGGATGGATCTCATGGTTTTTTTTCAAACCTATCTGTCTTAGATCATAAAGTATATATTTGGCACAAACGTAGTGAGCTGCCAATTGCGGAACTGACGGGGCACACACGTACAGTCAACTGCGTGAGCTGGAACCCACAAATTCCATCCATGATGGCCAGCGCCTCTGATGATGGCACTGTTAGAATATGGGGACCATCACCTTTTGTAGACAGCCAGGATATTGAAGGTAAAAAATAAACTAATTTTATGAGAGAGATATTTTAAGATTCAATTATTTTATGTTTTTTTCTTATTGCATTTAAATACAATGATTTTCAAAGTTCATGGTGTATGCATAGTTTAATCATACAGTGAATGATTTGAATAACCTTAGATATCTTTTAGTTCAATCTTCTGCTCAGTATAGGAATTCGCTCTTACCTCAAAATGGCCACCCAGCCTTGGTTCATATGCCTTCAGCAAAGCATTTGTTAGTATCATAAAACGTAAGAACTGGAAGGGACATTAGACAAGATAAGGAGGAATAAAATAGTGAGTTAAGTCCATCACCCCAGAAAAAGAAGAACCATATGATTTGGATTTCTTCAGTCCTTTAAAAGATTGTACCTAAGTAGCATTGATTTGATCCATATCTAAAAAGAATTAAAGAACATTACTATGCAGGGGACTGATATTAAGTTATTCTAATAGATATGGAAGTAAAGCACAATCTTACAGACCTAATTATGTTTTTCTCCGCTTTCTCATGCCTTTGAGGAGACATTCTTTGACTAAATGATTGAGACTTATATTTAGTATTCAGGATTTTAATTTTTTTTCCTTTGTCCCTTCTGTCCGAATGGCTGTAACCACTGCAAGAGCCAGATGAATTTAAATTTATAGAGCTCATGTACAACATTTGACTAAGTCATTCCATATCTCAATTCCTATTACTACATCAATGATTATATTCAATACCTTTTTCAGTGATACACCTTATAAGTGACAGGCAAGGCTACAATCTCATATATTTATGTATTTACTAAACATTGATGACTGAATATATTTGTCAAAGTAGAAGCAGTTTCTAAAAAATGCTAATGCGCATTTCTCTTCCTTTGCAGAATTCCTTTTTTTTATTCTCTGTAAAATAGGTTAGACATGGAGTATGATTGCTGTAATAGACAAATCACACAAAGATTTTAGATTACTTATTTGGTCCAAACCTAGTTGTGGTTAATATTGAATCACAATTCGTGCTATTCTTAATTGATAAAAAAAATTTTTAAATAAATTTCCCTGGATCTGCTTTGTGTCATGGAAGTAGAAAGAAATCTTGCTACTTTTACTGCATAATCCTATTCAACACTGGGATTAACAATCACTGGATTTACCTGTCACAACAAACTGGATGGAATTGTCACAACTTAAATTTTATTTATTAAATTTCTACACTGCCCATTGTATCCAAATGTTTTGGGTGGTTTACAACAATTTAAAGATTTTCAAGTTGGTTTGAGTTTGAATCTTGTCTCCCTCATGTTAGTTCAACATAAACTACTGAGGTTAGGCTAGATTTTGCAATTGCTATATTACGAATGTAGCAATGGATTATAAAGCTCCATTAGAAGTAGCTTCAGATTCATGTGTAAGATCACATTTTAAAGAATTACAAGCTTCTTTTAAAAATTGCATAAGTTCAGAAAAAGAAATATATTTTGCATAGCTGATAGACTGGTTATACTCCATTGCTGATGGATTGAAGTACTAATACATAGTATGGTGTAGAATAGTACATGATGGCTGTTTATGGACAGAATAGTGATAGTTTATATTGCAGGGGTTCTCAAACTGGATTTTTAAGAATTAGGTTTGCAGCTGCTTGAGTTGGAATTCAAATGGGTTTAGGTTCTTGGCCAGAGCTATTCTCTTTGTCTTCAGCCACAAAGATGCGCTGGATTGCTCCCCTGGCTCTGCTTCTGCGTTCTTCCTTGTATTTGATTTTGCTGGATTAAAAGGTAGTCCTGATAGTATCACCAGGAAAAGTTTGGCAGGGAGGCTGAGTCCATCTTGGTCTGAAAATGAGGCTGCACATATTTGCATATCCAAATTGTCTACCTTACCCAAATATCCATGAATATTTATGCATTCTAAAGAAACTGATGGTCCTCTTTTAGTGACTACATTTAGGACTAGCAATTTAGTTATTAAGCAAGGGGTTAAATGAAATTGCGATCTTGCTACAATTTTACTCCAACCTTCCTTTGCTTTATAGACCTGCAAAGGTTGCAAATCTGAGAATTGATTGCAGAGTTCTTTTCATCACGGTTGGAATTGTAAATGATTACTTTACAAGGCAGTCACTAAGCAAGAACTTTTTGTAATGAGTAATCTTCCTCTTTTTTCTGTAGTACCATTTGTATCATCATAAATTTTATGTTATTTTCAACATTATCATAATCCACATAGTTTCCAAACAGACAATGAAGTATATACATTTTTGTATCTATGTAAAAGCATCTGCCCAACCCAGCTGATCCAATTGTGTTTTGGTACAACTTTCAGGTTAGTATTCATGATAGATAGCCATCATAGCCAGAATTGTTGACAAGTGAGCAACCTTCAAAACTGATTTAAGAAATAAAATTTTCTCCTAACTCTGCTGCCCCTCAGATAGCACCCCTTCTCATTTTAAATTATGAGCTCTACCAGGCTGAAAGTGGGATTACACTCCTGACTATGCCTTTTCTAATATTTTGAGCTCATAGACATTTGGAAAAGAAAATTCTATAAAATGGCCGCAGCATAAGAATGTCCTGAAAACTAAATAGAATCAAACAATTGTTGTTAAAGGAAAACCCAATCCCATCCCTGAAAAACAGTTCAAAAAGGGGCTGGTTAGATAAAGGTCTATAGCTCAGTAAAATAGTCAGATCTTTGTCCCAAGATCTCCTCCTCCTCAGTAATGTGATCTAAAATGGCATATATGCAGTCTGCTCCAAGGTTCCTGGTACACACAAACACAAAAAGCATATGGTCACAGCTAGTTGAAGGTTGAAAATAATTCTAGATATCAATTGCAGAAGCCATGTTAGGTATACAATATTTGCTGGAATGTGAATTCTGTCTATCACCTGCCTACAATTGCTATAAAGAAGGAATTTTTCAAGGACCGTTTTCAGCTGATTTGGCAATATACATTGATATGAAACATAGACATTGCCCAAATTTTTTGTCTAAAAATGAATTCAATACTTATTGCTGCTGCTCAGTTAGTTTACAGTGAAAGAAGTTAATTTACAGTGAATTATTTTCTTTTTGTGTGATTAAAATGTGCATATATCATGATTGAGATATACAAGGTAATATGGATGTTAATTTTTTTTGTTTACATTTTATCTCTTCCCCTTAGAGGAATGCAGTAGCATGGATAGTTGATGGTGAATTTGGAGCAGACGACTTCTGTTTAACTTAAATTTAGTCGTATTTTAAATGGCTTGGGATTTGGTGCAAACAAACATGATTGATAGCTGGACAGATATGCTCATCATGAAAATGAACCATTTTTTAAGCCCGACTGGGGCCAAACATTTTACCACCTTGCTTCATAGTAAACATTTGAGATGAAGCACGTCGTTAGAACGTTGTTGGACACCATGTTGAAGTAACCCCCCATCGGTTGTGAAGAACTGTGCTACATTCAGGCTAACCATTGAACTCCGTATATACATTTTCCCTTTCTGCCATTTTGTCAGGCAGACTACTGTTCTTGTTGCTCTTCTGTGTAATGAAGTTTAAATGCTTGTTTGGAAAACCTTTTATTTAACAGTTTAGAAAGCTTGATAGAAAGAGTGCTTTAGTCTGAAGAGTACATGTTGGATAGGAAAGTATTTCCTTCTCTTGTTTCTCTGAGTCTGCCTTATTTAGCTCAAGATCTTTGCAGCTTGGTTCATGGATTCTAGCCTTGCCCGTTGCGCAGTATATCCAAATCCAGATGTAAAACCAGTGAATAACATGAAAAGCACTCTCAGTATCACACTTGACAAAAGGTTTTGTACTTTTCACGTAGCTTGTAACCCTATAAATGGGTGAACAGCACAAATTTTTTTAAGAATAAATTATTTATAGCATTCAAATGACTTTGATTTGTATACGTTTAGAAACTAAACCAGCTTAAAAAGTGTCATCTACAAGTTAATGCAGTATAATTGGTGCTCCTCTGAGTGTTGTGTAAGACCATTTGGCTAGCAGGAGTTTCACACAGGTTATATAAAGTATTATTTAAAAAAACCTTTGTTTACCAACAAGACAATTTGAAAGATTTCAGAACCACCAATAAAACTATTACAATGTAATTTCTGAAGTTAATAAAATGAAAATTCCAGATTCGCTAAAACCTTTGCAGTGATTCTTATTTGAAAAATAAAAACTAAAATAGAAATGCGATAATATTTTAGGATCTTTTCCCAAAATTAATGGATTAACTTTGTGATTTTAGATATGTACATTATACAAGTGTTCCACATAATGTTCACCCCATAATTGTTTTCTCAGGGGATGCTTGTCAATAATTTCAAGTTAGGAATGGGTTGTTGTCTTTAGTTTTTATATGCAACCCCCCCCCCCCCAATGGCCTGGTGTTTTCCCTGTGTAACTAACTGTTATAAATTAAAATACGAAAGGACATCCTGTATGTGTAACAATGAAATGACAACAATTCATATGGAAGAAAAATCAAGCCCAATCAAGCTAAAATAAATGGAAAGCTCTTAATTTGGAGGGGAAAGTCCCATATTTGTAAGAGAATATACATTGCCTGTGCTTTAAGCATGGTCTTATGCTCAGATTCTGTGATAAGGAATCAATCAGTGCACTTCAGTGTATTTCTTAACTCAGATTTAGCACCTGCTATCTTCATAGCATTTAATTTAATCAGTTATGTCTCACCAAATTTCTTTGAATATTACCAAATTAGGACAGCTGGTACTCAAATTACTTAAATGTAATAATTTAGTTTTTATAACTCAAATGACAAAAAATGTCTTCGAAGACCAGGCTTACAGAAGTCTTTTAAAGTAACAATGCTTTTCTCTTATGTTCTCTAATAGATTGAACTCTATATGTGGCTCATTTTATTTCAGTTCATTTTATGGCGTAGTGTTTATGTTTGCTATATTAATTCATATATATTCTGTTCATTTGACATTATGTTCTTTTATTTGAAATTGCTTAATAGTTATTTTTGAGCTTCTGTAATTCTTATTTATTACAGATACTTGCAGATACTCCCATTCAACATCTTGAAATGCTTTACATCTCTATAATCAACTTGGTACTGGCACTAAAATTGCTTAGTAACTCAAAACTATTTTAGGAGATTAGAGCAAAAATCAGGAGTGGCTGAACCTGAAACAGTTTGCATAATTTAATTTCTTCAGGTTATTCAAAGCAATCTGGTGCTTGCAAATAAAATTTCATGCACAGACTTTAATGAACATGTTTGAACCTATAGTTTACCCTTCTTTGAAATATAACACTAAAGGGAAACTAAATTAAAGGCACTGAAGTGAGTGCATTATTTCTCATGAGTTTCTTTGGGGATTCAAAAAATACATATAAAAGCATTTCAGAATGGAGTTGAATAAGAGGCATGTTTTGAAAGTGCCACTTCTAAATGTCACTGCATAATGTAAGCTATGCAGTTCTTAAGTAGCAGCTCCAGATGTAGAATTGACATCTGTTGCTAGGCTCAACTTCCTATGATTACATTGTGAGACAAATTTGTCGAATTATCTCACTTTGAACATTGCTAGGACTTTTGTGGGTGGACAAAACACACCAGTATTTTCTGGCATGTGGATTGGAAAGCATCTTTGTCCCTTTTCA
>JANHFO010007875.1:246566-259934 GCA_032468095.1 Pareas carinatus | reverse complement strand
TGAACCCAATTGGTTCAGTACTTTCCGGGATTACCTACCAGACACAAACGCGCCTAATTTTTTATATATATAGATATTCATATATGTATATTACACACACAGGGAATAACATATCCAGAAGAGCAGACAGCACCTTTTCTTGCTTTTTAAACTAGTTTTACAAAACCCTCTAATTCCTAAATAAGCTGTAGCAAAATTTTATTCATGAAATTAAAAATTCTGATGAAGACTTTCTTTTAGAAAGTTCAGTCTTCTAATGACAACATAAAAATGTTTTATACTTTCCAGGATAGCTTGCTTGAAAAGGTATCTAAGTACATGTTTAAAAACCCTCCCCATATATCCTATATGAAATAACCACTGAAGTACAACAGTGGGTATGATAAGGATCATAATGTGCAGATTTAATTCTAAGCAAACACATCTCTCAGTATTGTGAAACTTCATTACAATTCTATATATTAAGATATCCACATTAATTAATGCGCCATAATCAGAACCGATGTCAATTTATAGAAATGTTTCAAATGGAAAACTAAAAGTATCATCATTGAACAGAATAACCAACTAGCAGTAAGTTTTACACTCCAAGGAATGCATTACACAATATCACAATCACAAGGGTTTTATGCAAGCTTTAAGACGGGAACATATTAATGGAAACAAGTCTTACATTTAAGCAGGAGCCAGGCTTTTTGCCATAACCAAACTGAATGTAACCAGATAGTTGAAAGGTAGATCAAACAATTCGGCGAACAAATTATCAAAAGAGAATGAAGCATTGCATCTTCCTTCTACTACAGCCAATCTAAAAACTGCCCTTCTTGTCCTCTGCAACCAACGCGGAATACAAGGCTTCCCCACCTGCTTCGACCAGACTTCGACCACATGCAATGAACCCCCTGCAAAAAATATACCGGGGGGCGGGGTGGAGATCTGCAAAAGACCGCTGCAGCTGCATTTTTGACAATATATCTAGCGAAGAACCCGGACACGCCATGCCCACAACCTGTGCAGGTTCCGCGTGGCTTCGAGACGGGTCCTGCCCTACCTTCCCCTGCCCGTGCCTTCCGATCCCTTCCACTCCACACACCCCCGAGACGCCCACCCTTTCTTCCAATCGCGCCTCCTAAGGCTCAGTCTCTCGCCCACCTTACTCGAAAAGCCGCGTCTCCCTCGCCCCCCCCACCCACCCACCGCCCAGCGCTTGTCGCCGCCGCCCCTGCCCCAGCCAGACCGCCATTAACGCCCCCGCCTCAGCCAGCCTCTCAAACCGCAGACCGGAGGGAGGAGCGGCGGGCGGCGATCTCCGGCTGCGAGACCCCCCCCCTCCCTCGCCCCAACAGATGGAGAGGATACAAAGTAAACAGAAAGGAAAATCAGGGCGCAGCAATCAATGAGCGAAAATATGAACACCATCGACTCCATCGTGCCGCGGAAACAGTCGCCCCTCTCGGCCACCGTACACACCGCCCCGCCTCTCTAGCCTGCTCGCGGCTGCCGGAGCAGCGCTTCCGCCTCTTTCAGTTCCTATGATTTGCTCCTATTATACATTTATTTGGGAAAGGGTTCTTCGCACGGCACGCTGGGATTTGAAGTCCCTCCTTAGGCGTCTAAAGGGAGCGCCCGTTCTTTCGAAAACTCGGAGGTATTACGGATAAAATCGACAAGACCACCCGAAAGAACGCAAAGCACGGACTTCCGTGACTTAGGCTCTTTTTTAGGCGTCTAAGAAAGTGCCTGCGTAGAAATCCGAACGAAGTGCCTTCTCCCCATTTCTCTCCCTTTCTGTGCTGAAACCTGATTGTTTATCATCTAGATAACCATAGTCACCGTTTAGTGGGACGGCCTGGAAAATCTCGCTGTGGCCAGTCCATCTAGGCATTTTAAAGGCAGCCTTAGCCGGGGTCCTATTCTAGTCCGGAAAAACTTTGCCTGAAAGAAAGGTGGAACCCGGCACGTGGGAAGCTGCGATGCGGAACCGGGGAGGCAATCACCCTTTTGGAGGGGATCCCAGACTGAAACAGCGAGTTAAACAGGTGATTTCGCCGTTCTTGGTCCGTTCCTATTTGGCTCTGTCGGGATGAGCAGCCACCCGCCCCCCATAGAAGAGGCAGGCAGCGGTTGAATTCCATCTTTTCCATAGCGGGCTTAGGGCATGAAGAAGAGTTCCCGCGTGTTAGTTTAATCTACACCGCCCGATTCCCAGTGACTGCTGGCGGTTCGCAAAAGAACGCGAAAAACTATAAAACAGTATAGCTATTTTAAAAAGGATGACAAAATCGGACAGCAGCCCACTCGCCCATATGCACACATTGCCCAAAAGGGACCACGTCCATCCGAGCCAAAGGTCTGAACCAGGCTTTCAAGGCCCTCCGAAATGCCTGCGGGGGAGAAACACCACAGTGTCATCCCAGAGGGCCAGCACTGCGACAGAGGTGTATTTCCGGGGTCGCAATACATGACACTGTTTAATCAAAAGAACCTGAACCAAGCCAAGCCTACTGGAAGGAGGCTTAGAGGAGATAGGAATCCCTCGAGTAAGTAGGACCTATGCTACCCAGGTAATCCCCGACTTACTACCCCAATTTTATGTTGGTAAGTGAAACATTTTACGACCTTACTTGCCACAGTTGTTAAGTGACTCAAATCACCCCCACGACACTGCAGCGGTCATAAATATGAGTCAGTTCCCAAGTGCCCGAATTTTGATCACATGAATTTTGATCACATGATCATGGGGGATGCTGCAATGATCATAAATGTGAAAAACAGTCATAAGTCACGTTTTTCAGTACCTTTGTTTCGAAAAGAAGGATAAAAATCAATATGGTGCTAGATTCTTTTGCTAGATTTATTTCTAACTAAGTATTCTGGCTTGCCCTTTGAAAACTCTTGAAGAAACATTTGAAGGAGATGCTGTTGTTTAGTCTTTAATTTCATTATATGCAAAAGTTGTCATTACAGCAATTTGATATTATTTGCACAATTTAAATCTCACATAAAATTAATATACACTTGATTGTCATTATTATGGGAAGATATCTAGACAAAAGCTTGATTTGTTGCAATCAAAATCTGCTAAATGGGGATCTGGTAGGTTAAAATTCTACTTTAATCTCTTTGCTTTAAAAAAACCCAATGTAGAAAATTGCAGTGATTACAAATATTGCCTCTTTTTTAAATTGCTCACATACGATTTTATGCTAATGCTATTTTTGCAGACTGTAAAGGAATTATATATATCTTTAAATTACTAATTTAGCTATATTTATTACAGTATCTAAGCAGTAATAAATGTGGCCAGTATGTTAACACTGAAATTCTAGCAGCAGAACTACAGAAAATATATAGGTGAGTAGTAAGAGATTAAATACTTTACATTTTTTATGAAAGAGGCAGTGGAGTAGTGCATGTATAATAATAAATGACATAATAATTAAACTTGTAATAGTATGTGTTTGAGTCTCAGAGCTTAATATGATCTTCTCTATTTCTAGTGTGTATCTGCAAGAATGAAATCAGTACAGAAATACAAACATAGAAATAAGCACAACTATGCAAAGCACATGAAAGAATTAATAGCAAGCAAAACAAAAAGAAAATACAACAAAACCCCTGACCCTAATTATTCACTATAGCTCTCTGTACCTTTAAAACCATTCTTGCTACACCATGTTTATATACTGATTCATGCCTTGTATTTTGTTCTATACACCTTTCATTCAACGTAGGATTAATGTTAGGATTAGCCTAATGTCATATTCGTCATCGGACGCTGGTGATCATACTGGCGATCCTACCTTCATCGACAACCACATGGAAAAATGCTACCGAGCCTAGTCCAAAATCAGTCCCTTAGATTTTGAAATCATGATGTTCTTCGGGGCCATTGTTTGATTTTTCTGCCATTAACATGATTTTTCTGGGAAATATATAGTGTAATAGTCTTCCCTTTGCTTTCTACACCGCTGTAAACATGCTGTTCAGTTTGTTGCCACCACACTATGTGCTGTTCTTCTGAAGTTGTTCCAACCAATATGGTCTCCACCTTCAGTAGATACTAGTGAACCAGCTGGCGCTCACCAGGCCTGTTTGTCCACATGAGGTATTTTATTTCCCTCCAGCCTGCCGGTACAACTTTTATACAATGTAAAGGTCATACTGGGTAGGGTCTCCCCTATCCACCACTTGGGGACACACTTCTAGGAGTTCCAGGTTCTGAGAGATGTGGAAGCTACAGATTACCAAATTTGGATAATTTACAAAATATAATATTTATTCTAATATAGGACATATGTATTTGAATGTATTTATTGGTCTTTTTTACATTGACATTGGTAATTATGATGCTTGCACTAGACTTCTACATTGAAAATGAGGTATACAAAAGAAATATTCATTGAGGCTTTAACTTTTAAAATTGATTTTCAGTGCTGATTATGGACGAAGAAAAAGAACTGCCTTTAGAATACAGGTTGAAAAAGGTATGTTTGTTAATATTGTATTTCAAGTGAAATTATGCCATGAGAGCTAGTTTATGTAAGTAATCTAAAGTATCTTGGAGAAAGAGAAAGACCGAAGGTATCTATATACATGGTCATGTGTGAACCAGCTAGGTTTAATATTTTAGATTGTGATTTTACTTTAAGAGCAATGTCTTTGAACACTCTAATTTGTTTAGCATTTCTTGCTGTTGGTTGGATTCTATACAAAATATAATTTGATTCTTGTTTCACATATGAGAAAGTTATTGTTATAATTGATTTCATCTGTATTTTTCTTCTGTAGTTATTGGGATAATCAAAGATGAGATGAAATCTACAGATTTAGCCACTTTAGAAGATGAATATTTAACAAAGAAAACAAAAAGGGATGACAAGTAAGTTGCAATCACTATAATAAAAAAACCTTCAAAATAACTTTAAAGTTTAACAAATTTATTATTATATACACCTCATTAGACATAATCCACTTCATCAAATGCATGATGACCTTTCCAAAAATTAATCTATACATTTTGCCAGCAAATATTAGGCAGTTAGGAATACGTTTCCTCCTTTATTTTTAAGTAAGTATTGATATAATTAATTTTTAGCTTTGGAGTAATTGTGACTAGTATTATATATGCACTTATGTCCTTTCTAATCCTGCATCTAGGTAAAGAAAATCTTGATATGCTTCTAGCCATAGTAACCAAAGTATATAAATTAGCACAAATCAATATATAGAAGTGATGGCGAATAATATTTAGAAAAAGGAAAAAGGATGATTCAAGATTAATTATAGAAAATTCATACAGCACTACATCTTACTAAAAGCTGTAAATTTCTGTGCACTACTACGATTCCTTCCTTAGGCACGAAAAGCTAGGAACTATTGCAGCTGATCCCTGAAATAGAAAGGTCACACTACAGTAATATAACATCAAAAATATGGTGGGGAAAATAAATTGCAACTTTTTGAATAGACCATTTAAAAAAAACAGTGTATTCTTCATTCACAATATGAGTTGATTTAAGGGAAATGTCTTGGAAATAGTTCTGCTTTTAAAAAAACAACTGTATATCAGAAGCTTTATTTTTAATTCTCTCTTTCCAAAAGTGATTCAGAGACCAGCACGGATTCTTCTGATACTGATACTGAACATCCTGTAAGTGTGATTACATACATGAGACACTAGTAATAACAGTAATTTGTTTAAAATATGTATTTATAATTCTGAAAATAAATATATGCACTGGAAGATTCTTTGTTTTTTTAATCTTAGTCAAGCCAGTTGTGGGATTTCCATAACCTCAACTTAAAACAACAATTGAGCCAAGATTTGAGGCATGAGTTGTCGTGGTTGTTAAGCAAGGCACCCATGTGATCATTTCGCTTAACAATCATGTTCCTGGCTTTCCCAGCTGTACTCATTAAGACCTCACGGGTCATTAAATGGAACATGGGGTGCCTCGAAGTGGTGCAGTTCCTGGGAGGCCCACATACTTTTTTATTGTTTGTAAGCCACCCAGAGTCACTGAGAGTGAGTAGACAGCCATATAAATCCTAAAATTAAATTAAATTTAAATAAAATAAAATAAATCTTCAGGCCCAGCCCACTCTGTGGCACCTTCCCCCAACTGGCACATGACCTGCACCAAGCCTCCCAGAGAATCCACCCTCAGGTACCTCCTATATAATGGTATTCAATGGCAGCCTTAAGGCCTGAAGCAAGATCCAGTCATTGACTTTATCTCTAGCATTACCATTGACGCTGAAAAAGCCTCCTTGGGAAATACTACTTACCTTTAAGTGCAGCTCCAAGTTGCAAAAGGCCTTTGCTACTGAAGCAGCTTTGGAGCATGACTTTGTGCAGCTTCTGCAACCTCTAAAAACTAAAGAGTATGCCACGTTTTGTAAGAATTGGCAGACAGTTAACACCTCAAAGTTTGCAGCCAATATTGCAGTCATTCTGAAACATGATTCTGAGACTACATTTAAGCAAAATCTGCATTGAATAGTAGAGCTGGGAAATATGCCCTATTGGTGGTGAGTTTCAGTATTGGAAATGAGCATCTCAAGATTATTGAAAGCTCAAACTTTCATTCCAGTAGGGTGTCAAATAATTCACATATTTCTAGGATGCTGTGTCTAAATACTGTGTCTGCTTCTACTTTGTTCCTATTTTTGTTTTTATGCTTTTGAGTGTCTTTGAATTTTAAACAATTTTAGAAGTTACTGTGATTAAAAGGGTTTTAAAATAAATTTAAACATAGAGCAGTATTTGTTGGGTGTATAATGCATATTCTATTTATATTCAGCGTGGTTTTGAAAATATTTAGTTTGAAAAAGCCAGTCTCCTGTTGACATCTGTACATGACTTCTCTTTCAGCATTCAAATCATATGAATACCTCTTTGTTGACATTATATCGGAAGGGAAATCCAGATCCTTTACCTTCAGCTCCTAAAAATGATTTAATGATGTCTACCACTCCTTCACAAACAATGTCTAGATCAGATACTGATTATCCTCAAGCTCCATCAGTGACCAAAATTTCAGAAGGTGGATGGTTTATTGATAAGACCCCAGGCCCAAAGGAGGAAAACTTTATTATTGATCTTTGTGCAGAAGAAGAATATGATAACATTAAACAGAAAGCTGAGGTATTCTTCTTAATGTATCTGTGCCCTTTCTCATTATCCCATCCAAAAACCTCAATGTCAACAATTATTTAACTTTTAAAAATATTTTAGTACCATCTAAATAAGGAGGAGAATATGAATGATTGATTTACGTATAGATCAATATATTAATAATGTGGTATAACATTTAAATATAGGGAGGAATACGAAGCTTAATAATATTTGATGAAATTACTTGAAAATCTTTTGTTTCCCCTTTGTCAAAAGAAAGATCAATGTGGATGTTAAAACATGCACATCAAAAATCCAGTGTTGAAATCAAATGGAAATTTATCTTTCCAGTGTTCTATAACGATATTTTTTCATCACCATGATCTGAGGAAAAATTTCATAATTCTTGATATCTTAATAAATTGTGGGTATTTGTGATAATAGCCATTAAAATGTACATATTCTTAACATGAAACAAATGGCTTATGACTATATTAACAGTATTTTGGGTTTTAGCCCAAAATGTGAGAATTAGAATAAATCCAATCCATTTGAGTTTATTTCCAGCTTCTGGATTGTATCCATCAGCTAAATGATGCCATTTAATAACTAATCCTTATTAAGTATTTTCTGAGATTTTAGCATGTTTCATAAAAAAAATTTTGTGTGTATATTTCATAAGCTCAAAGGAGACTTGATTCTTTAAAGTTATATTCCATTGATTTAGAAGGACACAATGTTCAAATCTATTATGCTAAATATACTAATGTTATTACATTACTTCAGTTTCTCATAAAAATGGAATATTGATTTTGGAGCCACAGTTAATTCGTCTAATAAATGTAGAACTTCTGAAGCAAAAGTAGCAGAAGGACCTAATAATACACATAACAAAAGCTTAAATTAAAGAAAATGGCTAGGAAGCTTTCTGAAATAAATGAAATTTGGTTTTTAAGTGGTTCTTTAAAAAAGCTGATTCAGTCCAAAAGAATAATAGTCTGAGAGGTTATTTTGTCTAAAAATGGATTAACAGATTTACCAGCTATTTTAAAAATATGGTTATCACATAATGGGCCTAGGTACCTAGAGGACCGCCTTTTATTTATTTATTAATTTATTTATTGTTTTACTTTTTATACCGCCCTTCTCCCGAAGGACTCAGGGTGGTTTACCAGCAAATACCTCCCACCGGCTAGTACACTCCCACAGAGGGCTTCCTCATGGTGCCGTCGGCCAGACAATGTCGACTGACGACCCCCAGGGGGAGAGAGAGCCTTCTCTGTGGCAGCACCTACCCTCTGGAATGAGCTCCCCCAGGAGATACGCAGAATACCGGACTTTTGTGCGTTTCGCTGTGCCCTAAAAACTCACCTGTTTTTGCAAGCTGGGCTGTCCTAACCTCCTCCCTCCATTGTTTTGGACTGGATTTTTAATTTGGATTTTAACTTGGTTTTGGTATTGAGGTTTTAAAATTATGGCCATTTGATGTAATATTTTTTAAATTGTTTTTAACTTTTATGATTTGTGTATTTTACTTGGTTGTCCACCGCCCTGGGTCCTGTTGGAGAAGGGCGCTATAAAAATTTGATTAAATAAATAAATAAATAAATAAATAAATAAATGTAAGCTATTTAGGCAGAGATTTAAAGATGTGTACATTTTAAAAAGTAGAATTAATAAAAAAGAGGGGAAAGTGCCATAAAACGTGTGGAAGTGCTAGGGCAGCAGCAGAAGTTTCTTGTATCTTAGTTGAAAAGCGCATTATATCGCCTAGCCTTTGCATTGTATCTTGCTATCATTGTATCTTGCTAGTTAAAGTGAATTAAGAGACTTTTCTCTGTGATATAGAATGCAGGAAACATTTCTGTTTTGGAGACTGCGAGAAAGAAGTCGAAGAACACAAAATATAAACGAAGAAAAGTTGAATTTCCTAATGTAGATGAAGAAATAGAGTCAGTTTTGAAGCAGCAGAAAGGTAGGAAGTGGCCTATTTGTATTTGTATGCGGAAAATACCAAGTGATGGTTCACTGTTTGTCAATATAAAACGTGTTCAGCTTAATCTTTATGAAATTTATGCCAGTTTTCCTCCTGTTTAAAACAACCAATAGCTACCATTGTTTTAACGTTTTCTTGTTTTTCTTCAGTTAAATCAAGAGGAATAGAACTACAAACTTCCTCAGTGACATTTGAGAATATAGGAGGCAATGATGAGATTTTGAAGGTTAGATTTAACTAATCTCTTTTTTAAAAAATTCAGCTGAAACATGATGAGGTATATAGAGAACTTTAACCATAAATCTAATTTAAAATGATGAGAGTACTGAGTGTACTATCTTGGAAAGCAATTATAATTCTTTGTTAAATGAAATTCAGTTGTCTTAACAAGCTTAAGTTTAGTTGCATATTCCTGCTGTTACCAGTTGGAAGGGACATTAAAACACGTTAAAACATGTTAATATATCATTCCTAAACTTTCAAGCACAGTTTTAAGAACTAGAAAGTTTCAGAATGAAAGCTACGGTTTTCAAGAAATCATAGGTTTTAGGATTACAACTTTGCTATCACTATAACTGCTCATTACTTTTGCTGAAATTATCTTGTCAGACATTATTTTCCTCTTAGCGACCTTCCAGTATAAGCTGTATGATTATTTGAAAAGTAAAATAGGTTAATTTTATTGAACGAAACTCTCCAGTTCGATTTACAAAGCAAAATATGTGTCTATTGAGTTCATGAATAAGAGAAGCTATTCCGTGTTTCTCACTCTGTATGTGCTTGCCTTCATCAATACAAATAAATATACTTGTAGCAGTTAAGAGTGGCCTAGAGGTGGAGCTCTTGCCTCATAAACAGGAAGATGTGAGTTTGACCCTAGGTAGCAGCAGATATTTCCTTCTCTGGGTGCAAAGAGAAAGTATCTGCTGTGAGCTCCACATAGGCATAAGAAAGGGCAATCAGCCAGTAAACGCTCAGCTCCATTCAGTCACCCCCAACTCCACCTTGATGCAATTCAGCAAAACTACAATAATTCCTTCATTAACCTGGTTCCCATTCACGCTGCAGTGTTTGTCTTTGAAATTGCTAAGACTGAATTCCGTATTCTCTCCAGGATCATTAGAGCTGCAACTGTCTTATAACTAACCCTTATCCAAAACAGGGAGAGAAGTTGAGATTAAAAGGCTTTTGACAATGACAGAAGATATCCATCATAAATCAACAAATCTCTGTAGCTATTTCCCTACATATCCTGATTTGGAATCTAAAAGCACAGCAGCAAATGACAGCAGTCAAATTAATTTTATTTCAACATTGCCATTTTTATTGTAGGAGATATGTAAGATGCTGATACATATCCGTCATCCTGAAGTGTACGCTCATTTAGGAGCTGTTCCTCCTCGAGGATTTCTTTTGCACGGACCACCGGGGTGTGGGAAGACATTGCTAGCACAAGCAATTGCTGGGGTGAGATTGATAGAGCAATTACTTTTCCTTTCTCTGTTGTAAACCGTGTTCATTATTTAAAATGTTAAACTACAGAGACATTTGTCTTTTTAAATTGCTGCTTCTTCCAGGAACAAATTCTATCTTCTTTCTTGCATGTCTGGCCCCCTAGAAAGTCACAAGTTTGCAATCTGAGGGCTCTTCACAGGATGCTTTCCTTCTCTGTAGGTATACAATGCAGTACCTGCAGAAAAAATGTTTGCAAGGCAAATGCCATTTTGATCATTGCCTGCTGGAACAGAATGTGATCCCTGATCCCTTTTTCCCCACTGTTCATTTTTCCTCTGTTTAGTCCGAATGTTGGTAAATGTTGTTGCCTGGATTAAATCTGTTTGGTTCTTTGTTTCCTTCTTTCCTTTTTATTCTAGGAACTTGAATTACCAATACTCAAAGTGGCTGCAACTGAGATTGTGTCTGGAGTATCTGGTGATTCTGAACAGAAGTTGAGGGAGCTCTTCGATCAAGCTGTGGTAAGACACTAAAAAAATAATACTTCATCCATCCTATGGCATCTTGGTTATGAATATGGCCAATGTGAGTATAAGAGAAGAAATTACTGAGTAAGGTTTAACATTACATCATTGCTGGCATACGTTTCCAACTCATTTTTATTTCTTCCCTGTTTCGTTTTTTTGTTTCTTAACTAGTGAATCCTTCTCAAATAAGGATATCACTGCATAAGTGTGTTATTGTTATTTTTGACTTTATCATAAAACTAGGTTCAGAATGCCTGTCCTCACCCAATGGGTGTAACTTGACAATCAGTTTTGCATTTCAGTTTTTAATTTAGTTGTTTGAATTTTTCTTGTATAGAAGTTGCTATATATTTCATTTCATTCAGCTTGCTGTTCTGTAGACATACTCAGATTGTGTTTATTTTTTTACACATTGTGTAATCCTCCCAGAGAAGTCTTTTATCGGATAAATGCAAAAATATAATAAATGCCTAGTGAATTGGATCTGTCTACAGATAAACTATTCTGCACCTGGTGCTACAGATATTTGTTAAACTACAACTCACATCCTTGTTCTGTTGGCTGGAATGAGAGTTGTAGTCCAACATATATATCTGGGAGAAGCTGAAATTATGTCACTTTTTTTCTTTTACTTTCTGTTTAACCCAAATGCCTTTTTTTGTTTTTCTGTGGATTTGTTTATTTTTTTCTCCCCCTCTTTTTGGGGGGGGGGTTAACAAAAGAGATCCAAATTGACCCTATTTTATCCAGTGTGAATGCAGAATAGCAAGTCATTAGGCAGTTAAACATCCAGTATTGTGTTCATTTAAGAAAACTATTTTTATAACCATTTCTGTGTCACTTAAAAATATATGTAAAATTGCATACAAGTCTTTCTTTATAAATAATTTTATTAGTGAAAAAAGTAATTTATATTGTAGTTAGTAAACCTATACTTAAAATATAGATCCTTTCCTATAGAAGACTTAATCTTGATCAGACTTGCTAGGTGGCACAATTGTTGCACAGTTAAGAATATGTTTTATAATATATCATGTATATAATATGCCTTTAAAGTAATAGGAAAAAATACAGAAAAGTGTTTTCCAAAGTGCAGACATTCATATTTTAAATATACTGGACTGCTAAATCATTGATAGATGTCAAACATTTTTGTCAAAAAAGTAGTTGCTAACTCCATTATTTCAAATATTTCATCTTGTTTTCAAATTTAATTATTTGCTATTCATGGCAAAACTACTTCCTGAATGATATGATAAAAATTAAATCTAAAGAAGGATTTCGGGTAGTTTAGCATGAGGTAGGACAGGGTAAGAATGGCAAAAGGAAGAAAAGAACACAGTAAGATATTCTCTTTCATGTGCAGAATCCAAATTTTCTACACATCTCAAATAGGTATAATGTAGAAAAATTATTGTTAAAGTCTAACATAAAGCACAAGGCAGCTAGCAGCTCCTTTGGTTCACGGGGGCGAACTTAAACAGAATGCAAGCATGTCAGAAACTGATTGGCTAAGGCGCAGAGCAGTGCTCTTAATTTTGTGGAGAGCTGTTCTCTGTCCCTTGCTGTAATTAACACATCGTCAAAGTAAAGGATTACCCCAGGAATCTTGTATAGGAGCCTTTCCATCACACTCTGGAAGATTCCTGGGGCAATGCTAATTCCAGATTACAAACACATGCACTTAATGCTCCCCCCAATGTGTCACTTGTTTAGATCTCAGCTGCGGCACCAACTACCGACAGCTGCTGGTAGACCTGGGCCAGGTCTAATTTTGCAAAAAAAATTCCTGGCCCCAAGGAATGTAGCAAGTATTGTATCACTGGGACGGAATAAGCACTCTTGGACCGCCTTGTTTAGTGTGCACTTGTAGTCAGCACAAATTCTCACTAAACCGTCTCCCTTGACTGGAGTGACAATAGGGGTAACCCATTTTGCATGATCAGCTTGTCCAATTCTGCGTCCAATTTGGGCTTAAGGGCAAAGGTGAACTCTCCTGAGCTTAAGCCTGATTGGAGCCACTAATGGGTCTAAATTGATAGATATTGAGGTGCCCCGGTACTTGCCAAGGGAGTCCCTAAAAATGTCCTTGAATTCAGCGATGAGATCTTGGTTCCACTGGTGTTCCACAGAGCAGAGCCCAGGGGCTTGAACCATTCTAGTCCCAGCAATGTTGGCAATTGTCCCCCCACGACAGTCAGTTGCAGTCTTCCATTAAAGTTCTTGTAGTCTACTGGAACGGTTGCCCTGCCTAAAACAGGGATATGGTT
>JANHFO010007875.1:227748-238380 GCA_032468095.1 Pareas carinatus | reverse complement strand
AAATTGGTTTTATATTTGAGTCAAAAACAGCCACCGATTTAATTGTTTTATATGTTTTTAAAGTGTTGTGTTTTGTTGTACTTGTCTTGTATGTGTTTTTTATATGGCTGTACACCGCCCTGAGTCCCTTCGGGGAGAAGGGCGGTATAAAAATTTAATCAGATCAAATCAAATCAAATCAATGGAGAGAGGGAAATGCTCTCTGACTTCCTGCTTTATAGCACTCAATTCGTATCCTGGTCTTAGTAATTGCCATGATTCATCATGATAATGATGGCAAACCAATTCTTTGGACTCTTAAAGCAACCATAACAGTATCAAGATCTGAAAATTGAAATTAAAAAATTATGGCATAAATTGACTGTGGTGGTCCCAGTGGTTATTGGACGCCATATCAACAAATCCTGGAAGGTATTTTGGAAATCTGTATATTGACAAAAATTTCATCTGTCAATTGCAAAAGGCCATACTGCTTGGATCTGTACATACACTATGCCAATGTGTTACTGTATCCTAGGTTCTTGGGAAGAACTTGATGTGAATGAATACTAATACCAGCAAAAGAACTAGCAGTTATGATATCAGATTGTTGTGTACATAATAACATCATTGGCACTGATAAACGGTCAGTTGCAAAGAGAAACTTTACTTGGAACCACTTACACCAATGATGATACCTTCATGATTATTAAACAACAACATTTAATTATCCCAGGTTCTTGGGAAGGACTCAATAGGTAAGCAAAAGCGTCAAATCTGTCTCACTGCATGAGCAACTATAATATTTAAACGTTCTCCTGCAGATATATTTGCTAAGACTTGCATAATTGAATTATACTTGAGTGGAGCGGCTGGTACCATATGTGGGGATAACTTTATAATCCTCTCTTTACCATCAGTTTTTAAAAGTTATTAAGATATGATTTGGTTTTGCAAATTAAATTCAGGAAGCCTTAACATTACTCTGAAATAACTTTGTTTTCTTTGTATTCATGCAATATATTTAGATTTAGTTATATTAGTCAGTTAAGATATATGATTTTAGTGAGCAAGGTCCTCACTGTGCCAGATGATACCATTGGAAGTACTACTGGATTGGTCACTAAATATTTCATTTTTTAATAAGAATTTATATTTATTTTAACAAAAATATCAAAAATTATAAAAAAGAGAAAAACAACAACAAGGTGATTAAATAATTCAGTCAACATCAACCATCCTGGTATACATTTTTATTTATCTCTCATCAGTACTTAGTGATCTTACTAATACAATTTCACACCTACTACTTCAATCTCCTGTCTAACCATTCATAAAAACTATTCTATGTTTTGAAGTGGACCGATTCTTCTTTATCCTTCGGCATCAAAGTCAGTCGGTCAATTTCTGCACAGTCCAAAGTTTTTCTGATTATTTCTTCATCTTGTATTATTTCTTCATTTTTCCAATTTTGTGCAAACACAATCCTAGCTGCAATCAGTACATGTACAATCAAATAAACATATTGCTTATTAAGCTCTTCTCGAACAATGCCTAATAAAAATAACTCAGGTTTAAAATTTATCCATTTTCTTATCATTTCTTTTAACCACTAATGAATTTTTTCCCAGTATCTCTCAGCATATGCACACGTCCACCACATATGATAATATGTGCTTGTATTGTCTTTATACTTCCAACATCTATCTGACACTTCTTTACTCATCTTAGACAATTTATATGCTGTCATATGCCATCTGTAAAACATCTTGTACAAGTTTTCTTTATATGCTGTAGCTTTAGTCATCCTTAAATTTTTTATCACCAATTATTTCAGATGAAGGTGAGAAAAACTTATTTTGTCACACATAATTCTGAACTCATCTGCCGTAGACATTCTAACGTGTATATTATTTTATATCACAAACTCTAAACTAGAAACAATATTACTTCCAGAACCTGTCATTGATGCTTTATGATAACACATCTGCATTTTTATAATTTTGCAATTATTATTTTATTTGTTCATTTAAAATAATATCCACCTACTATGGTATTATACTGGTTATCCATTTAAAAAAAAGGAAAAACGAACAGATTCTTAACACAGAAATAAATAGCCACAAATTTAGCTGGCACTAAAATAATAATGTCCCAGTCCTGGGATGCCGAGATACCTCTGCCCCACAATGATCTTAAGTCCGAGTGGAAACATTATGGAGCAACACTTCCTCATGTTTTGTATTATCTGCTTAGTGTCTAACATCACCATATATGCTATTTTTTCTTAATGAATTTTAAAGGTTTTAAACTGCTAAACCCTTTAAAACTTATGACTATAATTTTGAAGATTGAGTGGTGACTTTAGACATTAAGCAGCCAGTGCACTGACTTTTCTGCACCCGACTGCAATAATGGCCTCTTGAAACAACACTTGCTGGAACTTCTAAATTGCTTCCAAAGACAGAGTCACCCAAAGCACATTGCAGTCATTCAGACAAGAGATTATTAAAGGGTTGTCTACTGTGCCTAAGCGGTCCCTGCTTCAGGAGGGGTTACAACTGCCAAACTAGGCACAGCTGGCTAATTTATTCTATGCCTTTGATACCACTGAGATAGACACAAATCCAGAAGAACCCCCAAGCTATGCACCTGTTCCTGTCAGGATGAGATACTTACCATGAGCGTCTATAAGATTGGGGAAAGAGGAACACAGAATTAAATATCAATCATGTGGACCTTTACAGTGAAGAAGTTTTGCACATGGCTGTGGAAATCCCTTCATTTATTCAACCATGATCCACAGTAAATCTGTTAGTTAGAGCAGCATCTTTCTCAAAATGCCTTTTTAAAGGCATTTAAATAATACTAAAAATCAATGCTATTATTAATATTTAGAGAAAAATTAAATAGTTGTCTCATAAAGTGAAATATTTGAATTACAATTAATTCCAGCCATTAAAAAATCATAAAATATCAATTTTATGCTCCTCTGTGAGGTGGCCTTATAAAATATAGGTCATAGATCACAGAAACATACTATTATGAGATATTTGGGCATGAACTTAGAATGAATAGAATAGTTTACAAATAAAACCTGTAAAGTTACTTTAACAAAGTACAAAGTACTTTGCTATTTTCTAAAAGTACAGAACAAAATATTACCATTAGATTTCAGAGTCCTGTTATCTTTTCCTAGAGAAAATGAAGTCTATTTCAAGAAAGGAAATTCTATTTTGATGAAGCTTAAGATGGATTCTCACCTACCTCAAACATGCCCAACCCTACCTTCATTCCAGCCGTTGCTGAAGCCTTAAGACAGCCACTGTGATTTGACTTTTTCAGATGTCAATCTGGTTTGGTAATAGAAGTGGTCAGCGTTAGCATGTAATAGACCCTTAGTGAACTGGTCAATAACATACTCTGTTGTTTTGCATTTCTAACTTTCTCTTTCTTTATAATTGTGGTTATCAATATTATTACACCTTGGTAGATGAGAGGTGATTGGAGCTTGCATTCATTCTGGAATAAGCATGAAGACCTTTGTTCTAGGAAGGCTGGATGCATTGGAACTTCCTGATAAGGACCTCTGTGCTGTTGAGTTCACGCTATAAGGATGTAACTTTAATTTTCTTGGTTGACATAACAACATGAAATGAATAAGCTATACAAACATAACTGCTAACATGTAGAGAGGGGAAATGATGATAGCTTGAAGCTTGGTAAATCTAGGTTGAGTGTGGTTATTGAATGATACAAGAGCAGCTTTTTGATATTGTCTAGCAATAGCATGTATAATAATCAATGTTGAACTGGAGAAAAATATCTCTACAGCTTGATAATCAATCTTTCTTTGAGACCAGCTATCTCTTTTCATGATCTCAGGCTTTGATTTTCTGGATATCTCAGCCTCAGATATTGTTAAAAGTCAGATTGCTCTGTGACAGGATTGTACTTCTTCACAAGATCCTGGAGTAGCAAGCAGACTTAACATGTATCACTAAATTTGGTGCAGAAAGGATATTTTCCCCTTTCCAAGATTAATCCTTGAGATTGAGTTATAATGCTAATGACAGCAAGACAATGTGGCAATAATCTTGTATGACAATCTATTACCAGTGACATCGAAGAAGATATTCTATACTACAGGGTTAAACTGTGGCTAGGCAGGTCTTATTGAGTTGACCATTGAGTTCCTTGGTGACGACCTCTTGAGAGCTGACATGTGATTAGATCTATATGGTAATAAATACATACTTAAGACCTAGGGCTGTTCTGCCTACCAAGAAGAGGTTGGTGATACACATACTCCTAAAGAAACCATTACTGGGCCAAAAGATTCTGGACAAATTTCATCCATTTTCCTTCCTTTATAGTTAATATTGATGAAAAGGTGGTTGGGATACAGCTGTAGAAAATCCTGGAGGAAAAATATGGTGAGAACAAAGTATACTGTTAACTACTGTGACCACCACAGTCAGTTTATGCCATAATCTTTCGATTGCAATTTTCAGATCTTGATACTTTGTGATGTTCTCCAATTCTTTGCATTCTATTCTTCTATCATTTGGTATGGCCACAACAATTTTCTATACATTTTTCTTTTTCATCAGTTATATCTGATTTTATCCGTTTATATTCAGAAATTGCACAGTATTATTGCTCATTTTTTTACTATTTTAAAAAAATATTATTATTGTTATATTCTCAGTTTGTAGGCATTGAAAAGATGGGTTGTAGAAAAGAACACAGATTTATTGTAGTACAGCACTGGTTCAGCAAGCAGGAACACGTACGAAACCCAGAAATATCTGCTGCACAACAGGCTTATATACAGAGTGGCCTCTAGGAGGCAGCCAGTAGGCAATTGAGGATTTTTCCGCACGAGCAGCCCCTGGAGACAGCTAGTCTGAGCCTGTAGGCTTCGTCTACTTTAGGGCAATGATTAAGCAAACTACATTAAGCTCAATACATTACAATTATTGTAATTTAATGGTGTAAACTGTCTAGAGTTCCACAACCTGGCAGTGTACAAAACCAAGAAATTGTAAATATATTTTTATATAGAAGCAAGGAAATATTAAAACTTTCAGATTATGAACTTTGTTTTTCTTGTTTCTGTTAATAGCTTATATGTGATGACAAAATAAATTATACAGGAAAACATGAGGAGACTTTGAATAATGAAAGCATAGTCTATGGCTCTAAACTGTTTGGTTATACAGTACATGGCTATGACAAGTCTGATACTGCTTTACCCTTTGGGTGATGTGCCTTTAAAAATAATTTTCTTTAGGGTCCAATGGACCATGAAATAATCTTTGCAGAGAAGCCCCTTGTGCTGATACTGGAACATGCATTTGTTTTGACTGTCAGTTGCAAGGACTGGAAATGAAGAACATTTATTATGTACTGATGTACTTAGTAAGATAATCCTTTTCAGTTGGGAACATTCTAAAGGAAAACACAGATTACTGAGGAGTTTATTTTTAAAAAATCCAGGAAAGCTCTAATTTGTGCTTCCAATTTCACAGTTTAATAATTTGCTTTATAAAGTTCTATTTTTATAAAACAAATGTTGGCTGGCAATGAAATAATAATAAAGCCTGATAACTGGAAACTAAGCCCCATTTTCTGTGGTTGTTGGTGTTTTTAGAAGTGTTTTGTGATGAATACTAAACCCCTAAAAGGAAAGGATATTATTTCCAATGTATTTTTGAATGTATAATTATAGGAGCAGATGTAATTTGCACATTTTAAAATTCTCTTTTTGAAGAATATATTTTCTATGGATATTTGTGTTTATTTCATTATACCATCACAACCTTTTGTAACCTGATAGTTTCTAAATATATCAGAATTATAACTCTGGTCGATAAGGCATGCCTGTCCTTTTAATGTTCACTTATTAATGTAGGAAGCAATCTGCGTCATATACTGTTGCTCATTTCTGCACTAGATTCATATGTGACCTTTTAGAACCATTCAAACACAATTGTACCATAATAACAGTAATAGTGAGAGTATTATACTACTTCAGGGATGGCTGAGCTCTGAACATGCTGCAGGGCAGTAGTGAGAAAATGGCTATTGTCACTGTTTGGGGGAAAATACACGCAGTGCACAATAGCATGAGATATTGGTTATTTGAGAAATGTGGAAGGGCCCAAATTTGGGAAGAACATTGTCAAATCTGATATTACATTTAACAGAAGAGAATAACAGAGTTGAAAAGGACTCCAGTTCAATCTACTGCACAAGCAGGAGAATATGCCATTCCAGACAGTTGCTGTCCTGTCTCTTCTTAAAAGCCTCCAATACAGAGTGCCCCACAACTTCTTTTTTTAAAAAATAATTTTATTAATTTTAAACAAAAATAAAATAAACAAAAACAAGTGCTTCAATATTTCTATCAACATCAACCATCTGGGTATACATTTTTACAAATCTTCAACAGTGCCTGTTTTATCTTACTAATACAATTGCAAACCTACTCCTTCCATTTCTTGTCTAACCATCCATAAAAATTATTCCATGTTTTGAAGTGTACCGATTCTTCTTTATTCTTCAGCATCACCGTTAATCTATCCATTTCTGCACAATCTAAAAATTTTCTAATTATCTCTTCAGCTTGTATTGTTTTTTCATTCTTCCAATTTTGGGCAAAGACAATCTAGCTACTGTCAGGATGTATTGTTTATCAAATTTTTCTGGAAGAATACCCAACATAAAAAGTTCAGTTTTGAAATTTATCTGTTTTTTTGTCATTTTTTGTAACCACTTGTATATTTTTTCCCCAATATTTTCCCACATAAGTACACATCCACCACATAGGATACATACCTGTGCTGTCTTTGCATTTTCAACACCTATCTGACAATTTTTACTCATCTTAGACAATTTGCACGGTGTCATATGCCATCTATAAAACATCTTACACAGATTCTCCTTATAAGCCGTAGATTTAGTCATCTTTAAATTTTTCTCCCATAATTTCTGCCATCTATCAATATCAATATCAATCCAAAGTTTTTAGCCCATATTATCATAGTCTTTTTAACATGTTCATCTTCCATTCTTCTATCTAATAAAAAATTATACATTTTCAATGCGCAATTTTGGTCTTATGTTTTCAAAACAATCCTCAGCTGTCTTTTTCAAGGTCACCCCCTCTATTTTTGCCATTAGATATCTTTTCAGTTCTTTAATGCAAAACAACAATATATTGCAATTGTTCTTTTCTCATGCAAATCTTCTAATAATACATAACAAAATATGGAAGTCTTTTTCTTTGTGAGTTTGAAATTCTTTTCTTTTTTTTCTCTCTAGACCCTTGATTCTATTTTAAAATCTTTGTAGTAATTACACCTTTCCATTTTGATCGCCATTTTCCCTCTTCGTTCTGGGAAACTTTTTCTTTCAGCTTTCTTTTAATCAGGTAGTAAAAGTCTTTTGAAGTAGTAAATCTGCTCACTCACATGATTGATTGCTGGTCTCAGTGCTCTTTTTGCGGTTTGAGTTTAAACCGCCCATTTTTTTCCTTGGCAGCTCGTCAGCAGCTTTATTTGACAGCTCAGCCAGCCGATCACCGAAGGCATTTTCTTCCCGAACCCAGGATGGTTGCCACCTTTCCTGGGCTCGTGGAATGCCCCCTCCCTTCAGTGCCTCTCCCGGGCAATTTTGGGTTCAGTTCCAGACTTGGAACCGTCCCGATCCACTAGCTGTCAAAACAGTTTGGCTCAGAGCTCTCCGAGCCTGCTGTTTCCTGCGCCATACCATCCACCGGAAGTCCTCAACCACTCAACTTTTGTTCACAAACCCATGAAATGGACATAACTTCAGGGACCAGTGCCCAGTCCCTTCATTCAGCACCAACATAACTAGCAAGCCAAGGAAGTCAAAGACAAGCAATAAAAGAAAACAAAAGGAAATCTAATTAAATATGTCTTGCTTGGAATATTTATTAGAGAAGGAACTGGCAAATTGAATTTGATAATTCCATATTGTTTCAGTTTCATAAATGTACACTCATTGGCAGATGATGATTGTGCCTAGAGGATAATTGTGTACAATTTCAGAACTTGTTTTATATCTGGTCATGAATCCTATGTATGAATTAATTTGTGAACTAGATGGATCCATCTGAACAATCCAACTTCCTATTAAATAAGATTGTAAAAATAAGATTCCATAGATTTTGATTGAGATTTTCTTTTCCTTCCTGCTTCTAGTATGTGGGGGAAAGTGAACGTGCTGTTCGTCAGGTTTTCCAACGTGCAAGAAGTTCAACACCTTGTGTAATATTCTTCGATGAAGTTGATGCTTTATGCCCTCGGAGATCAGAACGTGAAGTGAGTCTCTAAAAACATTCCACCAGAGATATTGAACTAAGATGAGATACAGATTGCAGTCTATATATAAATTTATATTTCTTGCAGTTCTGTATGTTTTTGAAGCAGTTATCTGATTTAAGTTAAAATTGGCATTGAACAGATGCCAGATTTAGATGGAAAGAGAAGGATTATTAAATGTTGTATGCTACAATAGAATTTCAACCCATCTTGCAAACATGCCTTATATTACCACGGCTAAGTGATTCTTTGTTTTGAGGTTCAAAGGTAATTCTGGAGAAAGAAACCAAACTCCAGCCATGTGGGGGGGGACACAATTGTGGGCGGCAAAGAATAAAAACCATGAAACACCAATATAAAAAATCAACAAATCCAAAGAATTAGAAATTCGCTGGTTTTCTGAGATGGGTAGCTGTAATAAATTTCATAAACTGCTTTTCCACTTGGAATTGGAATGTAACCCTGCATATCCAAATCTATTAATCGTAATTCTGCTATACAACCCTTTTTTTTTAGATTTCATGGTATGATAAATTAAAAATGCTTGTATTTTGGTTTTTTTGTTTGTTTTGAGTGATCAACAGTCAAGAGGAAAGATAACCAAGGATATGGAAATGACGAGTGTTCTAGGGGTTTTCTTTAAAATCCATGGTTGCTGTTTTTGGGCTTAGTCCACATTCTTATTCTTACAGTCAGGTGCCAGTGTCCGTGTAGTGAACCAATTGCTTACTGAGATGGATGGCCTGGAATCACGTCGTCAAGTTTTCATTATGGCAGCCACAAACAGACCAGGTATAAATCATCAAACAATCAGATATAATGTCAAGTATTTTTGTATTTTGCTCATATGTGTTGACATTTAATTGGCTTTTATTCATGACCTAATGATGTTTCCACATACTATAGTGAGTAAAGAATTTGTTGCACTACGAACAGAGAGATCTTGCTTCAAGGGACAAGGGAAGGAGGGAGAGAGAGAGCGATGTGTGTAGTATTATTTTACACCACCACATGCAGGGAGTGGCAGAATCCGGGCTTTTCTTGTTCTGAATTCTGCAGTTCATCCAGATGAAAGAATTTCAAAATAAAGGAGATGAAAGACACTGGGCTGCATGGAACGGTGATCTGAATTTATCCTTACTTTATACTAACCACAATCTTTATTTTATGCTTCTTTTTTAGTTTTCTTTATGCCTTCTTTTTAATTTTCCAGATCACATAAAGAAATTGCAATACATACCTTTATGCTTCTTTATACCTGCAGATTGTGCTTGTGATTAACTTCTATGTGGCCTAGTCAAAAGTTTAATAATCAGGACTGCAGAATTCAGTAATAGAAGTACATCATTTCATTTTCATTTTAGAGCTGCAAATAGCAACAGATTAGAAAATGGTAGAAGCTACTTTATGCTTTTCATCAGATTATTTAAATTTAATTAGAAAAACTGAACTCTTGGAGTATATTAGAGTAGATAACCAATTGAAGACTGAGAATCAGATAGTTATGTGCTTTCACATGGGTACATTTTATGCTTCCAGTGGACCTTTTTACTATATCTTCGTCTTGCCCCTTCTAAAGACCAGCAGTGGGCAGAATCAGAGAAGAGGAACTCCTCATGAAGTGGCACTTATTAAGGTGCATACCTGAACCTACACAATTACTTGCACATGTTATTCTTCCACACATTTACAAAAACCTTTTCTCCCTTCCAACCTCAATATTTCCTGCAGGCCAGTCATATCCCAGAAGATTTCTTTTTCTACTAATGAAGATTATTTTAAATTCATAAACTGTTGGGGAGAGTGAATTTTAGCTCTTCTTGCTGATCAACTGCTATTGATGAAAAGAGTTAGTCCTTTTATCTGTCATTAATGGAGCTTGGGAAAAGGATTGTGGACCAGATACAGCAATAGCACCTAGACTTACATACTGCTTCACAGTGCTTTACAGCTCTCTCTAAGTGGTTTATCGAGTCAGCATATTGTCCCCAACAATCGGGATCCTCATTTTACTGACGTCGGAAGGATGGAAGGCTGAGTCAACCTTGAGCCAGTGAGAATCGAACTGCAGTACTGCATTTCAGCCACTGCGCCACCACGACTCACTATATAATAATAATAATAATTTTATTTATACCCCGCTCTTCTCCCGAAGGACTCAGTGCGGCTTACAGGCACGTAAAAACACAAACAACATGAACACTAAAATATATATATTAAAATAGTAAAGAAGGCCTGAATTAAAAGGGGAGCGATAAAATAATTTCCAATAAATAATATTAAAATAATCTAATTTAAATGC
>JANHFO010007875.1:196358-208547 GCA_032468095.1 Pareas carinatus | reverse complement strand
GGGAGCAGGTTTCAGGCGTGGGAAGCAGAGCTAGCTTTCCCACGACCTGTTGCCTCCAGAACCGGAAGTCGTCCCCCAAAAAATCTAGTATTCTAGTATTCTTCACCAAAACAAAAAAAACATGCTTTTATGGCCATTTATAAATTGCCTGAATAAATTTTTAGTATTTCTTGTTAAAATTTTCAAAATTTAGATTTAGATGACTTTGCTTCTACAGAGCTAGTTAGAGCTGATAATGTTAGGTTATTTAAATGTGTTTTTAAAATTAACCCCTTTTCATATGTACTGCATATGTCAAAGTACAGCAAAGAATAACAGGTTAACTCTTTTATTTTTTTTAAAAAAAGTATTTCCACTGTATTTTACTAAGTACAATGCTGCAATTAGTAGTAGTTTCAAGTTTTGTCCAAATCTATGGAAGTCTTCTTTTCACAAACTAGTCATTGGTAGCTAATCAAAATTACCAAAATAAATAAAGTATTTGGAAACAAATTGTATTTATAAATCATATTGCAAACTCTAAATTTTCTTTAATTATATCCAAATGAGAGGAGAAATTATAGGGGAACAGGTAATTCAAGGCTCTGCTACTCCACAATTGTAATATGAACCTGACTAAAAGCAATAATTTTTCAAACAATAAATATTGTCCCAGAAGAAAAATTCCTCTTGTATGAAAAAAGGTAACGTATTACAGAGAGATTTATTTCATCATTCATTTGCATATAACAAATCAATCAGTTGAGATTCGTGATAATTAATCATTCTTTCTTGAGACCTCTAAATATTAACTATGACCAACAGCACTTCATAAATAATAAAGGATATTGCTGAATACAATGCATTAAAGGTTATATATAACTAAATGCAATATATAATTTAAATCTGCCAACCTGAAAGCTCTTAAAAATAACGAGACATTTCTTACTTAATATAGTGAATGCTGAGAACTACTGAACATCTCTTTTTTATGTGTGGACCTTACCTTCAAATTTCAAATGGTGCTGACTAGGTTTATGCAAATCATTCAGGGTGCTTTTCTCATGAAGGAACCACTTTTTGTTCCTCAGAGCAATCAAGCAATAAAACTCCCCAAAGACTTAGTACAGTCGCTTCCATGAGTAGGTCCAGAGGAGAGATTTATGCAAAGTACTTTGTTGAATTATCTACAGAATTTAACTTGTCACAAACATTACAAATTCTTTTATTTGTTGCTATAACACAAAGCTAAAATCTAGCTAAAACCTACAGAATAGTAGTGTTAGAAGAATTTTCCGGTTCCCTTCCAGTCAGGGAAAATCCAATTGAAATCAAAGCTTTTGAAATGACAAGCCGGGAGAGAGGAGCAATCGAAAAGAGGAATTTTATTAACAGAAGCCAAGTGCAAGGGTTGGATTCCAGACTGCTGTATCAGTATGGGATGGTTAGATTTGTATACATGTTTTAGATAATACAACAATTGATTTTTACAAATACAGAGATTTATACAGTTTATAATAATAATAGTGACACAAAACTATTTATATTTTCGATAGGTTTTTCCTAACTACCATATTATACTGATTATAAGACATGAGTTTTCTTGTATTTGGGTGCCTCTGTGTTCATGGTGCGTCTTATATTCAATGGTGTATATGCCTGCTGTTTAAAATGTTCTCAAAAAGAATTCACTTTGATGCTGCTGTAGTGGGGGAGGAGACTGAAGAGACCCAGATTGGTTTCCTCCCAACGCGCACCTGACAGCTAGGGTGGTGGCGCGTCTGAACAGCTGACGCACTACCACCCCAGCTGTCAGGCAGGTGCTGGGAGGAGACCCCTCCGGAAGAAGTCCCCTCCATCTCTTAGGATGCCATGTCAAACGTTGAGAAGCTCAATTTAGATTCCATCACTGGGCGCTGTTGGAAGGTAAGGGGCTGGGGCAGGTTCAGCACTGTGTGGCTGAAAGTGATCAGGGTTCTCAGGTTGCAAAGAGTCCGGGGGAAGGCAAGGTGAGCGGGCACAGCTAGTCCGCTTTCTGATCTCCCACTTCCCCTTCCTGCTGCTGGAAAGTGCTCCCCACCCCCACTTCAAGGCGGTAGGGCGCTCTCGACTCTAGTTAGGATCATATTGTGTGGATCTTAATTTCATATTTTGTGATTGTTCTTTCAGTAGGTATAGCAAATTATAAATTTTAGATCTAAATACAGAAGCAAAGAATTAGAGCAGATGTGGATGTAAACCTGAAAGAAAAGTTAGTGAACCACTATGCGTGCACTTTTTGTACATATTTTGTACATTTAAAATATTTACATATTTTCATTAATTAATTATTAGTTACCTTTTCCAAAGAACTCAGTGCAGTTAATATCTAAAATTTTCTAATTTTTATAATTATAATGCACAATTACAGAAAATATTGCTTCTTTCTAAAATTCACACATTAAAATTCTGCTTTCTATTTCTAAAACTGATATCAGTACCCAACTGACAAATATATATATATACACATACACTCATATGAAAAATGTTCTAAATCTTTTAAGATGCAACCCTGATGCAAGAAAAGTAGTCTATGATTTACAATCATTCATTTAGTGACCATTCAAAGCTACGATGACACTGAAAAAAGTTACTTCTGCCCAGTTTTCCTACAACCGCTGCAACATTCCCATGGTCATTGATCAAAATTTAGGCACTTGACAACCGGCATGTATTTATCACAGTTGCACATGTGATCACTATTTGAAATCTTCACAACCAGCTTTCAACAAGCAAAGTCAATGGATAAAGCCAGATTTGTTTAACAACATGATTCACTTAACAACCGCAGCAATTCGCTTAATAACTGTGGCAAAAAAGTCGTAAAATGAGACTCAATTCACTTAACAACTGCCTTGCTTAGCAATCAAAAATTTGGACTCAATTGTGGTTGTAAGTCGAGAATTATCTGTATTTCTAGTGTTAGGATATTTTGATGATGCTGTTCAAAACTGATTTTAGAACTGTTCTGAGTAGAATATAGTTAATTACATGCAAATGAACAAGGGAGACGTATTTTGGAAGAGCTTTGATAAATCCTGGCAACAATAAACCAAAAAGAGCAGAACACTGAAAAAAGAGACAGGAGACTGGGAACTAGACACTCAAGCAAAACATCAGGCCTCTGCATTGGTCAGCACATTCTAAAAGGAAATACTATGGCATAATGGAAATTTCTTATACTGAAATGAAGCTATTTTATATAAAGTTGTTTATTCTAACAGAGTGTACTTTGGGATCAGATTCCCACTAGTACATTGTTATAAGCTATTAACCAGCTATAAAGCCTTACGGGCACAGGGCCTGGTCACTTTAGTGCCTGTCTCCCATAGCACCCGTCAGGCTAGTTTGATCCTGCACATATTCACATGTTAGGGTCAATGTTGTTCTAGAGTAGAGATTTTCAAACTATGGTCCCGGGACACCTGGGAGTCCTTGGCAAGTTGCCAGGGTCTCCGCAGAAAGATCAAGAAAAATTTTGGAAAATGCTATATACTTGAATTGTCGATTAGTAATTAGTTGAATTTGTGGAAATAGGGTTCTCCATGTAGCAATGACATGCTTTGTGGTCCACAGCTTGAAAAACTTTGAAAACCCCTGTTCTAGAGAATAGGTGCTGCTATAGAAAAACCACACTTCAGGTGTTCTGTTGATGTTTCAATTGTGTCAACTGTTTAGAAGAGCCATGAAGATCTGGCTGTTCACCCAAGTGTTTCGCTTCTTTCAGGGTCCTCATTTGCCTTCTTTTGTTTTTATCTGTATTGATTTTATTATAATTTCTTGTTTGATTGCTGTGATTTAGGAGTTGTTGTGAGTCAGGAGACTATAAGTGTTAAAATTAGTAGTAGTGGTACAAATAACTGACTCATAAGTGTGTATGATCCATCACAGAATGAAAGGGTTGGAAAAGATCTTGCAGGTCTTCTAGTCCAGCCCCATGACCAGGGCAAGAATGTTCAGGCCACCCGGATAAGTATTTTTCCAATATTCCTAAGTATCCACACCTTCAGGAGGCAGGCCATTCCATTGCCTAATGACTGTTGTTCTTCTACTCTTAGGCACTAAAGTACAAATATCAATAATATTAACATAATAAAAAAATTATTTTCTTTTGATCAATGTGAGTAATTGATGACTTGAGCTGATGCCTAAGTGTAGTAATGGAGAGAATGAGCACATTAGCATAGCTAAAACTTGATCAAGGCAAAGTAGAAATACTTTGCCTGGACACATGGTCCACAATTTGTTCTGGGGGAGATCACACTTTGTTTTGAAATACACCATTTGATTATACTCCTGGAACCAATCATATCACTGGAGACACAGAGAGCAACTGTAGTTAGGAGCATCATTCACCAGCTCAGTATGATTCCCCTTTCTAAGCAAAAATAGCATTGTATCATTATTCTGGGTGACATGACTAGTACACATACCAACAACCCTTTGACACTAGGAAGTTGCATTAGTTTCTTGCTGGCATTGCTATAATTTATGCTTGGTTTAAATGTCTTATTCTATTCTGGGATGTGTGAATTTTACATTTTATCTTCCCTGTACTATTTATTTAAGAAGTGCATTTATACTGTTAACTTTTTTCAAAATGCCTGTCATTTTCTTTTGTCAGAAAACCTTTGTTAATGAAACATTGAGCCTTCGTTAATGAAATAATGAACAAATAACTTTGAGAACGATGGAATCTGCATCCATATCAGCATTCAAAATCAGGACCACCTACAATAGTATTATAGCTTATCATCTGCATGTCATCACTGAAAAACTGACTCTGAAATAGAATGCGACAATCTCAGCTGAAACAGAGGGAGAAAATGATGTTTACTTTCAAAACGTTCCAGGCTCAGAATGCCAAGCATCAAATCATTTGGTACACACAAAGGAGGCAAGTGGTACCTCTCACTGCTATTCTGTTTACATGCAATAACAATGGTTCTGCAACAAGATGGGAACACTTTGATCCATTAAATATTTGTCTATATATGATTGTCTATGGAAGTTTTTCTTGAATATCATCTATACATGCAAATTTCAGATTGCTTTATCTCTGACCTTCAGTTTTGTTGATCACATACCTTGGAAGTTGTGCTTTAACCTGTTTCTGACACAAGTTATGGTATCTTTCCACTTTCAGAAATCCTTGGTTTAGCATTCTCTGACAGACTAAATCCATTCTCTTACAAACCTAGATGGGAAATACAAAGACAAAATGTAAGCTATTTGAGGTAGTGAATATGCCACAGGCTTCTCTACTATTATTATGTTTTTTAAAATTTGTGTGTGTGTGTGTGTGTGTGTGTGTGTGTGTGTGTGTGTGTGTGTAATAAACAAAGTAGTAACATACCTAATACTCCTGCCTATTTTCCCCACAACAGCAACTTGTAAGGTGAGTTAAGCTGAGCAAAAATAACTGGCCTAAAGTCACCAAGCCGGCTTTCATGGCTAAGACACGACTTATTTTGCTTTTACCAAACAATCTTTCCCAGATATTTTTTAATACAACACTCATTCCATAATTAAACTTTAATGCTCTATTTTAAAATTGACATTTCCCATAAAAATAACATTTTAAAAATTGACATTTTTGCTTTTTAAAAATTATGTTTATTAATTACACCTTTAAAAAAACATGTACATTACAAACATATATACATTTTATTGTTTTCCTTTTTTCTTTTTTCCTTCATCGAGTCATTGAAAAGTTATTTGGTATATCCTGCTTTCTATCTTTCCCTTCATCCACCATCTTTCATAAGTGGTTCTGTATCATACCAACATTTACATTTACGCTGTTTGGCACTATAGTTTGAAGCCCGTTAATCGTTGACATATCTATAGGATCACATAGATTTGGATCCTTTTTTTTAATTCAGTCATATGATTTGAGGCCTTATGAAACGGTAGTTTTTTGTTTGTTTTGCTTTGTTTGTTAGCATTAATGTTAGTTTTCCATAAAGCAAAATCAGTTCACGTGATATGATAGGGTTCCTCTTAATCATTGAATAACAGAGGTCTGGTATTCTCTTGATCACTGGGATTTCAAGTTACTTTCACATTCACTGTTTGTAGCAGGGCTCCAAATTGAGGTACTTCTTATCTTTATTGTATATTTGATTATATTTGTGATGTTTCAGTAACTTTACGACATCCCAGTTTGGTCATTATATTGACATGGTAGGGAGAGTAAAAGGCATAATAATCTTTACAGCATTGTACTTTCCCTTCTATTATTGGGTTATCTCTTCTTTCTTTGTGTCTTACTAGCTTTCTCCTGATCTGGTGAGACGCCTTCTCTTTCTGCATGAGCTGTCTTGGTTGGTCTTGGGGTTGGGTCTGTCCGTTTTTCCTTTACTTTCTCTTCTGTTCTTCTCCCCTTCCTCCTTCATTCACTTTTCTCCCTTTCTTTTTCTTTCTTTTTTCCTTCTCTTTTCCTTTTCCCCCTCTTTCCCTCTCTTCTCCTTTCTGGTTGTCTTTTCCTTTTCTCTCCTTCGATCCCTTACTTCCTCTCTTTTCTCTCTTTCTTCTTGTCTGTTACTTCATTAGTTGCTCTACATGCTTTATTTCCTCTTTAGACCTAAATCCTGTCCATATTCTCTTCTTTCTTCCTACTTTGTCTTATTCTCTTTCTCTCTTCTTTCCTTTTACCCTTCGTCTCATCTCTCTGCACCTCCCTATTCAACTTCCTTACTATCCTTCAGTCTCATTCTCTATTTCTTTCTCGCCAATTACTGAATATATTGGTTCTCAAACTTTCCCTTGTTTAGGGTTGTTTGATCTTTGTTCATATCTTCCTTAATCTCACTTTCCTTCTCATTTCCTTTCTCTCACCTTCTTCACTTGCCTTCTCTTTCTTCTCTTCCTTTTCTTCCCTTCTCAACAGTTTGATCCTTCTGCTTGTCTCTCTCTTTTTCCTATATTCCTTTATCTATTGAGTTTCTCGGGTTTGGGTAATGTCTTAATTTTTATTTCTTTTCTACAACTCCTTCTAAAATATTTTCTCATTTATCTCTGGGATTTCCACCTTGTTTCCAACCATTTATAGCAGTTTAACCACGATCTGTAATACATTGATTCTTCCTTGTTTTTAAGTTTCAAAGATAAACAGTCCATTTTTGCACATTCTAGGATTTTTACAATTACTTCTTCTTTATTAGGTAACTTCTCCTCTTTCCAGCAGTGGGTTAGGGTAATTCATGCTGCTGTTAAGCTGTGTATTATCAGATACTTATGGTGTTTTGTTTTTTCCCCTGGTCATACCTAGTTGATATAGCTCGGGCTCCATCTCTAATTTTCCTCCTGTAATTTGCATAAGCCAATTTCTTGTTTTGTCCCAGTATTCTCTTACATATTCACAGGTTCACCACATGTGGAAATAGGTGTCTGTTTCCTTTTTACATTTCCAGCATTTGTTTGTGATCTTTTTAGTTATCTTAGCCAAGTTATTAGGGTATATATGCCATCGGTAAAACATTTCATATAAGCTTTCTTTATAGGTTGCCGATTTGGTAATTTTATGATTTTGTTCCGGTAATTAATCCCATTGTTCTAGTTTAATTTTTCTTTGTATATTTGATTCCTATTTTAATATGTTCGTTCTTATTTCATCTTTCTCTAGCTTTTTCATAGTTAAGTAAGTATATATTTTCCTAATTAGTTTAGTGTAGTTTGTTAACCATGTTTTATCTAGTTCTGTTTTCCTTCGGTGTATGCCTGGTTTTTTATTATCCTATGTGTATTTTGAACTGATTTGTAAATATTCCCACCATGTGAGATTTATGCCTTGCATTCTAAGATCCTCTTTAGATTTTAAGTTTCCAGTATCATATATAATTTCTTTATACGTATAGTTCTTTTTTGGATCTGTTAGATTTGGGTGTACGAAAGCTTCTGTTGTGGATATCCAAATGGGGATTTTGCTCTATGCCATCTCTTGTTTTCTCCCATATGGGAAGGAGTGCTGCCTGGATGCAGTGGTTTTTAAAGTATGAGTGGTTTTTACTTTTTCCATAGCCTAAAAATGCATGTCACCCCACTTGTAAGTCGTATCCTTCTAATTTTAGAAGTCTGGTTTTCCTTGGTGTAACCCATTCTTTAATCCAGGTAAAGGGCGCTGCTTGGTAATATTTTTCCCAATCTGGTAGTTCAAATCCACCATTCATTTTATTTTCTTGTAGGCTTTCTAAATTAATTCTATGTCTTTTATTTTGCCATATAAAACGTAAGACTATTTTATTTAAGTTTTTAAAAGCCTTTTTAATTTTTATTAAAAATTAATAATGGCATAGTTTGGAAAAGAAATGATTTTGGGTAATATATTCATTTTTATTGCTGCAATTCTCCCCAGTAAGGATAGATTGGATCTATCTCATTTTTCTAAGTCAGTTATAATTTGATTTACTAGTTTTTCATAATTGTCCTTCTTTATGGTGGAACATATGGCTGTCGGATTTATTCCTAGTATTTAATTTTTTCTATTATTTGTACCGTATTTTCCCAAAAATAAGACACTGTCTTATATTAATTTTTGCACCCAAAGATGCGCTAGGACTTATTTTCAGGGGGTGTCTTATTTTTCCACTGAGGCCGCCCAGAACCGGAAGTCTGAGGCCTTATTATCGGGGAGGTCTTATTTTCGGGGAATGCCTTAGATTTCAGTGAAAGGCAAAACTGTAAGTAGGTCTTATTTTTGGAGGATGTCTTACTTTCGGGGATACGGGGTAATAGAGATGCAGGGAACTGCTTGACAAGACAGAACCAGCACGATGCAGGGGTTAAAATGGTGAGTGGCAGTGGGGAGACCCCAGTTCTAGTCCATCTCCACCCATGGTAGCCTGATCATTCACGTTCTCTAAGCCCACTCTTCCTTACATGATTGCAGCTGTGGGGGGAAATAGGAGGACCGAGTAAAATAAGGATGGAAGTAATTAGAGGATGAGTAAGAGTTGGAGGGTGTCAGAAGAGAAGGTGCCATAGAAAGGTGGATGAAAAGAAGAGGAAGTAGGAAAGAAGAATGAGAAAGTGGAAGAAGGAAGGTGAAGAGATGAGAAAATAAGGAAAGGGGTTAGGAAGGTGGAAGAGAAGGGTGAAAAGGTTTGAAGAAAGCTGGCTGAAGAAATATAGGAATAAGGAGAAAAGATAAGGGAGTAAGAGGTAGGTTCAAGTTTATTTTATAGAATTAGGTTTAGGGTAGAGATAGGGAAAGTCATAGGGCTAAGAGTAGGGATAGAGTTAGGGATAAGGTTAGGGAGAGGGTGTTTAGGATTAGGATTAGAGTTTAGGGTTAGTGTTAGTGTTAGGGGAAGGATTAGGGATAGGATTAGGATTAGTGATAAATCTTAAAGTTAGGGGATAATAAGGAAGCCAGAGAGAAGAGGAAGGAATAATGCAAGATGGATGGGGGGAACAGAAAGAAAATAAAGAGAACAGGAAAAAGAGATATAATTAGAGAATTTGAAAGAAATCTGGATGCTAAATCTTCTCCTTTTTTGAACATACTCTCTCTGAAGAGATAGGAAATAATTTTTGTTAGATAATTTGTGTTAAACCTCCTTCTCCTTTTTTGAATAGTTATTGCTGGTAGAGACGTAAAAATATCTTTCATGAATTTTGCCTTCATATTTGCTCGCTATCCTCAAGTCTCTTAAACACCTGTTTATCTATTAAGTAATGAGATTTTTCTCTCTTGACCACCATTGTATGCTTGTATGTTTATATTTATATTTGTTTATTTGTTTGTCCAAAATAAAAAATTTACTTACAAAAAAATAAATCTTACCTGGTGGCCGCACTTCAATACAGATAGCCTTAGTGTAATAAAAGAAATCTTCACAACTGGGGCAACTTTTTACTGGAGGTCACAAGTGTGGTAGGTGGTCCTGCTCACTATTTTCTTTCTTTTTACAACCCTTTAATCCCTTTTTATTCAGGGTGGAGTCAGGGCGACTGAATGAAGCCGAGTATTTACTGGCTGGATGCCCTTCCTGATGCCTACATGGAGTTCTCAGCAGATATGTACTTTATATAAGTATATAAGTATATAACAATATATAAGAAGAAACACTCCAGATTCTCTGTGCTCAAATTGACACAAGTCAGAGGCACTTGCCTGAAGATGGTGAGTGAGACCTCACCAAAACGTCGCCAAGAAACTCGCAATCTTACACGGAGAAAACCCGAACATGCTCAAACTTACATAACTATACCCGTGAAAATCTACGAAAACAAATATGTATATATTTATATATAAACTATATAAAGTACTTACAAGGTACGATCATTAAAATTCGAGACTAGTCCCATAAATTGAAATAAAATTACATGATTTAAATTTGACTGCCATCCCCTTCAAAGTAGCTCACTTGGGCAGCTGTAAGTCGATCCCAGCGCCTCTTCCATTTTTGGAATGCCTCTTGGAAGTCACATCCTTCAAGCTTATCAAGCCCTTTCTGCGATTCGCTTTGGATATCCTCCACTGTGCCAAAACGGTGACCCTTCGGCTTCAATTTCATCTTTGGAAACAGAAAGAAGTCACAGGGGGCCAAATCTGGTGAATACGGGGGATGAGGAACAACAACCATGTGGTTACGGATGCAGAACTGGCATATTGCGAGAACTCTGTGAGCTGGTGCATTGTCGTTATGGAGCATCCGTTCAACATTCCATGGGTTTCAGTTGGCAATATTTCTTTATTTTATAAATGTGCAGATACACATGCTAACTAAAACATCTGTAACACAGAACTCAATGAGGATAGCATTTTGAAACTTTGTGTAGCTTCTCAAGGTTGCTATATATCACTGCTGCGCGGGCATGGCAATCATGTGATCCATTCCCCCACAGCGAGTGCAGTCTCGGAATGTAATGATTGCACCTTGTATGTACGCTATGTACTTTATGATTATGAATGTATCTTATGATTGTAATCAGTTTTTTTATTGTATGTAGGTAGGTATAGAGCATGTACACTGGAGACACACTTGGCCAATAAATTCTGATTCTGATATTTTCTCTTTGCACCCTGATGAGAAATATCTGATGAGCGGGAAGCGATAGTTTCACTTCTAGGTCACTGCGCTGCTCTGGTCCTACCCACTAATGGTCCCCATAAATCTCTTTATTAGTAACAACTCTATATATTTGTAGCTAACTAACAAACTCCTTTTTCTTCATTGCTTATTTAGGGTAGATCAGAATCTACTGGATGATCTTCATAAACCTTCAGTATATCAGCAAGTGGTCACATATCTGTCTCCCAGATGTCTAACAACAGCAATAACTATAAAGAGGCTTTTTTACACCTAAATAAAACACTAAAGATAAAACAGAGAATAGATTTTTCTGTGAAAGAACTTGTTAAAGTCGGGATTTCTGATGACAAATTTCTAAGCTGAACATGTGCTCAGTGTCTAGTAAACACCCATTCACACGAACCACTATGTTGATCTGGTTCTAGTTGGTGCTCTTCAGAGTTATACTAAAGTAAATCCCACGTATTAAAGTCTGCCTGTCCTCTCGGTGTCGGTACATACATTACTTGCTGTCAGCATATTCATTTTATGTGCCATCTATATAACCATTTGGATAGCCCCCTGCCATGAATCTCCCACCTGTGCCCGATGCTCAACTGTAATGGCATCAGGAGGCATCCCATCCCCATCTTTCCAAAAACACAAGGACATTCTCTCTCCTTGCATCTGAACAGATGGTCATGAATAATAAGCGTTTCCTGAGAGATGTTGCCCGTTATTAGTCACGGGACTCCCTCTCATTCTTATAGAGAAATATGAAATACAAGTGCCTCTGTTGAGCCAAATCTGTCTATTTGTATGTAGAAGGGAACTGCATCCAACTCACAAGCCTCTTTCAGTTGCCAAGGTGCAACTAGACCAGATTCAGCTAGGAGTTTTCTAACTGCTTGGAGGCCTGCAAGAAACACGCCTGGAGAGGTTCTCACAGGTCAAATTCTTTCCAGCTCAATCAGGCTGGAAAGGAAAAGCTAGCGTTACGTATTGATTGTGGTATCAAAATACATCTCTAATTGTCCATGAAATTGTGAAGATAAAATTAGGGCGGCATGAATACTGGGATGGAAGGAAGGAAGGAAGGAAGGAAGGAAGGAAGGAAGGAAGGAAGGAAGGAAGGAAGGAAGGAAGGAAGGAA
>JANHFO010007875.1:160446-175265 GCA_032468095.1 Pareas carinatus | reverse complement strand
GGACTGAAAAAGTTTGGGAACCACTGGTGTGGATGTATAAAATCAGAACAAATAAGACAAGAAAGGATAAAGCATACTTCAATTTTTCAAAAGCCACAGGGTTTTTCACATACCATACTAAACTAAACTTATAGCTTGATGCAACGTGTAAATAGAGTGTGTGTGGACTTTCATCTGAGAAAGGTAGTGAAAAATGACTCTTAATATATTGCAGTTTTGTTCACTTGGATATTTTGGATGCCTCCATGGAAATGGAGCTGAAAGGGGAAATGAAAAAAAAAGTTGATAAGCATTACATAGCACAGTATATATATATTCCCCCCTTCTTTTTCTTTTTTACTCTTCTGAGTAAGGTGCTCTTTTTGGCTGTTGTTGAGAATGGGTTTGGATGGTCATAACTGGAATTTTAAGGCAAGAGTATCAGTTAAAAAAGTTAGTGAACAGGACTTATCATAAAGAGACTAATAAAACAAAGCCTAAATCTCTGTGGTTTTAATTGCGGTTTTCCTGTGTTAGATTTATATATTGTTGGTGGTATGATTTGATTAAGTGCCAAGTTTCACAATATCCTATATTCTGTTGTGACACTATCTTTAACTCTGGATATAGTACCACTTCCCCATTCAATAATGGAATGCGATCTAGGCAACATCTTGCACAGTTCCTGCTTGATAAGCAGATGACAACTATGGCCATGAAGGCCTTTGTATAACTTTGTGTAGAATGTCAGTTGTGGCCTTTCCTAGATTGAGAGGCTCTTCAGACAGTTACTCATGCCTTGGTGATCTTCCAACTTGATTATTGCAATGTGTTCCACATGGGGTTGTCATTGAAGACTCATGGAAAATTCAACTGACTCAGAACATGGCAACATGAGCAGTGAACCTAGTACAGCTGTGCGATACCGCTGCAGTGATTGCCAGTTTGCTTCCAACTTTGATACACTACCTATAAAGCCCCACATGGCATTGAATCCAGCTACTTGTTGGACTGCCTGTTTCCCTTAGTACTGGCCCACCACTTTGATCTGACAGGGTTGGAACACTCTGGGCTCCTTCAATTAAACAATGTTATCTACCAGGAATCCAGAAGCACACACTTTCTCTGTTGTAGCAATGAAATGAGGTCCATCCAAGATCTGGGTAGCCTACATCCTAGGGGCATTTTGGAAGACTTAGCTGTTTCCCCAGGCCTTTGGATAGGATGAGCGTAGTTTTCTTCCAAGGAGCGGGCGTGTGTTTGTTGCTGCCTGGTTTTGCCATTCTTTGCTAGTTTTTTATAGCTCTAACAAATATACAGCTATATTGTTTTATAATTTTATAGCTTTTTGTGAACTTCCCACAGATGTTGGAAGTTGAGTGGTATACACATTGAATTATTTTGGCTGGTCACAGTCAGCCAGATGTTTAGACTGAATCTGGCATTTTTATCAATCAATTGAGTCCTTCCCACGGATGTGATAGGCATATGTTGATGTTTCATGGTATTAAAGCTATTATTGTCAGAAGATGTAATCTGTTCTGAGTAAAGCTGCCTTTTGCAATTGACTGGTGGTGATTTTATCAATGCCAATGATGTTCAAGTGGTTCTCTAGCTATTTTGGGATTGCACCCAAGACCCCAATTGATATTGGTGCTACTTTTGCTTTCTTTTGCCACAGTCATTCTATTTCTATTTGCAGGTCTTTGTATTTTGTTATCTTCTAGAGTTCTTTCTCTTCTATTCTACTGTCTCCAGGTACCACTATGACATTTTACCATGTATTTTGTGACATGATGATTGTACTTTGTAACATGATGACATGATGATTGTATTTTATGATTATGAATGTATTATGATCACAGTTTGTTTATGAACATGACATGATGAATGTACTTTATGAATATGAATGTATCTTATGATTGTAATCTCAGTTTGTCAATTATAGCTTGTAGGTATAGAGCATGTACACCGGAGACAAATTCCTTGTGTGTCCAGACACACTTGGCCAATGAATTCTAATTCTATCCAGACTTTTTTTGTTTTTCTCATCGACAATTCCATATTTTACGTAACAGTTACCATTTGCATTCACCACTGTATTAGAAGCTTAATTAAACGATAATCTGAGCAACAATGTACAAATAATCAGCGTAAAAGGAACATAAAAGTAATTGTTTAGAATCAGTTCATCCAATCTCTCTTACATTGTTGCTCTGTGTTTCTAGATTTAATATTAGGAGGATATGATATATTATCTGGTAACAGAGCTGAGCTGGTCTAAACAAAAAACATGGATTTATTCACAAGACAACAACTAAATTTACATAAATTCACCATGATCATTATCAGCCCAATTGCAGCCAAATAACCCAATTTTCTGAATTTGCATAATACAAAATCATTAAATATAAGCACAAGAATCAGATTTGAAATCAATACATTATACTAATACATTATGCAGAAATCCAGTTATCTAATTTATGATTCAATATAGTATGTAAGTACAGCTTGAAAGTTTTAACAGTTAATCCATCCAGGTTTTGATTGGATTAACAAAATATCAAGACATAATATGGGTTTTTTGCTTAATGTTTTTTTATGAATCAAATTGTTGTAATTTGTAAATCATAGTTTATGATTTAACATTTTGTGTAAACTCTGCCAGTTGAAATATACTGTATTCAATAAACACTTCTTAAACTATTCATTATATCTTGGTTGTATGTATGTTGATCTGAAATCCAGATTTTCAACAAAAAATAAGGGAGATTACTGTAATAATGTTATGTAAATAAAAAATGTATTGGATATAAATGTGAAAACATTTCAACATTCTCAAGTCAACATTGAGAATCAGCACACTTCAGATGTGGATAAGGTGTCTTCAATAACATATAAATTGGAGGAACAGCTCAATGGAGGTAGTTGATCGAGTAATAACAGATCCCTCCCACCCCCCCTCTGTCCCCACCCTCCTGATGTGTCTTTGGTTTTAATGTTTGATTATAAGTTTTTATGTTTTAACTTAGAAGTAACAGTAAGCTGCCAAGAATTACCCTATGGTACGATGGGCGGTCAATAAATTTTATAAAAAATAGCGCTATTCGAACATGATTATTGGGTTTACTAGATCTATAATTTAATTCTTTTCTAGATGGAGAAAAATATATGTAGGAATCCTTCCTCCTCAACTACAGAGTTCTTGACTTACAATAGTTGATTTAGTGACTGTTCAAAGTTACAACCGCCCTGAAAAAAGTAACTTATGGTCGTTTTTCACAGTTATAACCTTTCCAGTATCCCCATGATCATGTGATCAAAATTCAGATGCTTGGCAACTGGTTCATATATATGACCGTTGCTGTGTCCCAAGGTCATGTGATCCCCTTTTGCGACCTTCTGACCAGCAAAGTCAATGGGGAAACCAGATTCTGAGGCAAGAAAGGTTGCAAAATGGGACAAAATTCACTTAACAAATGTCTCACTTAACAACAGAAATGGGCTCAATTGTGGTCGTAAGTCGCAAGTCAAGTTTTACCTGTACTGCTACAATCAGAGAATAAGTAATATTTCAAGTTTCTCTCTTAGCAGCTGTAGCCTTAGTATGTGGTGATACTTTCTTGTGGATTATTTTATAAATGTATATACAAATGGAGAAAGTCATACAAAAAGGAAAAACAATTTAATAAAAAGAAAAGTGAGAAAGGTCAGTTTTGATAGAAAACATTGTCATCAGTTTTATTCTTTTTGTCAGTTGCTTGTTCTATCAGTTTTATACCTAAAAAAAGATTAAACAAACAGCATCTGTTAGATATTATCAGAGTTCAGAATTTAAGAGTCAGTACTTTGATGGGAGAGTTAGGTAATCTCAGAGCTCTAGACTAAAATGGAAAGTCAAAATGTATCTTGAAAGAATGGCAAACCACTTCCGTGCTGTTGTTGAGAAAACTATATAAATTTATTCATAGCATTACAAGGCATTATGCTTGAGCTAGGTCTTGGCTTCTAATTGACAAGAAAATAATATAAACATGTAAATAGATGGATTTAAAAATAATTATTTTATAACTGCACAGGCTATTGAGGACTTATTACTAATGCTTTTGGAACTCAGCCAGATAAAATACAGTTGCAAGACGTGGGCTTCTTTAAAAAGCTTGAGCAGAGTTATTGCTATATTATTGAGTAGGTCATTTCATATTATTATTTTACTACTATTATTTATTATTTATTACATTTATATGCTGCTCATCTCATTGTTTGAAGAAACTTTGGATGATTTGCAGTGTAATGGAAAATAAAGATATAAAAAACATTAATAAATACAAAAAATAGATTAGCATTACAAAAGATTAAGAACAGACTAAAAATCCATGAGTTTGGAGTGGAGCAGTGGTGACGCCTTTTATATCACCAACTATCTCCACCTATGGCCTACAGCTTCTCCTTCAGGGTTCCACTTCAACCCTCATAGCCAGGTTTTAAGTCTCTTCCTGAAAGCTATAAGAGAGGGTAAAACAAGAATGGGAGCCATGGCAGAAAATACTCCTCTCCTGGATCCCACTAGCCAAAATGTCTTGGTTGATGAGATCCCCAGCATAAGTGGGGTGGACTGATCCCACTGGGGAAAGATGAATTACTCAGGTATCTTAGGCTTATGCCATAAAGGGCTTTAAAGACAATAACCAACATATTGAACTGCATCCAGAAGCAAATTAGCAACTAGTCCAGCTTACATAACATTGGTGCAACATATGCCAATTTCACCCTTCCACACTGTGACCCCTCGGAGACCTCCAACCCCCCTGTGCCCCCACAATCCCCAAGGACACTCCCTATGGACTCCCAAGATCCCACTGCAGACCACCACCACAGCCCCCACCAATCGCATTGTGGCCATCGATGGCTCCTCTGCAACCAAAGACCCCTCTACTTGTGCTGTTGCCCCCACTTTCAGGGAGCGCCTCGCTCACCACCAGGTCTGGCCTATCGGCCAGATACATACAATCCATATTTCTGTCCCATAGCCAGGCCTGAAACTTGACTTAAAGGCATCTAGTTAACCTGTTCAATTCAAGACCCTCTGGAGCTATAAAACAATTACTTTCTCCACCATCTTCCCTCCTGCAATGATGTATTTAATCATTGCATGCACCCACCCAGAAGTCCACCGTTAGCTAAAGCTTTCACTAATCAGGAGAAACAGGGATTTAATAAGAAAGTAGTGTGGCTGGCAGCCCCAAGGACCCTGTCCACTTTCTCAGGTTAAACAGGATCAAACTGCTCCCAATTAACAGATAAATCCATTCCATGGGCATCTCTAATTGACTTGCTTGACACTTGGACTCCAGCCAAGAGCAAATCTGAGTGATTTTATCCATCAGGTATAGCAGAAACTCTTCCACACAGCCTTGAAGACAATCGTCATCCTTTATTTATGTAGCCTGGGTGTCCCTAAGACAGCATGATACTAAGCCATTTAAGTCATTAATGGTAATAACAATTTCAATATTTTAAATTGAGCCAAGAAATTAATTGGCAACCAATCCAACTGGCATAACTTAGGGCTATAATATATATTACCTGTGCATGCGCATCTGAAGGGAGCAAGGAAGGTAAGGGACATCATAGTTATCTTTATGCAAATGAGGTTAACTATGTTTTTAGTGTCAATCATATCATCTACACAAATTATGTAATTTGTGTTATTTCTATGATGATGCACATGGCATCACTGTGGCCTAAACAATGGTGGTATGCTGATATTGCATCTGTGGTACTACCGGACTCCTATCAGACTCCTAGTGACCACATAATGACCACATCTATAGTGCTACCAGACTGATATTGACTACATTCTAAATCAAGTGCAATCTCCCAACTTTGAAAAAGACGATTTCATTTATACAATATATATTATTTCATGCAGTATTCACAGCTGGAATGAAAGTGGAAGGTATAAAGAAAATGTAGTTTTGCCTATACCCATTAATTTAAATTTGAATGAATGGAAAGTGAGTTTCTTAATCCAAATGATATCTGTAGAAAAGTATTTTCAACATTCCTGAATGGATCATGTGATTTGAAAGAATGATGTTTGGATCCTTTGCAGCCACTTGTGTAATGATTTCACAATAACACATATGCTTGGAAACAGACCATTGCGGCTGTTAAGAATCATATAAAAGAACCATAAAAATGTAACATAATAATGATTAATATTCTAAAAGTAAATCTACAATTTTCCTTAAGATCTCTCTTATACAGTTCTAGAACAATAATTATTGCAACACCAAAACTTAAACCAATTAATCATTAAAATTCATTAGTAGTATTCTTTTAAAGAATAAAGTTTACATATTATTATAAAATGAATAATTCCTATCCATAGCAATTTTAGTGTGCATTGTACAGAGAGGGAAATTGTTAGTTTTAACATTTCAGATCTGCTGGTTTTAAGTTCCCAGCATGTACAATATTATTTGATTCTTCTCCAAACTGAAACAATTTTGGCAACATAAAAAAGCAATCAAGATTACATGACTGAACTGATACTCATAATGAGATTTATATTTGCTACATACTCCTGAAGAGTGAGATTTCTAGTGGAAAGCAGACATTTTTAACAAGGTCAAATGTCAGTTTTTATTGGCAATGAACATTTAGTTTTCCCAATTAATGTAAACTATCAAATTCTCACTGAATTTTTGATTAGCAAGACTGCTAAAAGTATAGCAACACTATTACGTCATCACTGGTGTTTTTCATTGGCTAACTAAGCTCAACAGTGTCTCTTAGCAACATGTTGGAACAGCAAACAGTACAATTAACTCTTTCATACTTATTATATAAGCTTCACTTCAGTTTACTTTAGAATTACAAATATATTTTTCCCTTCTCAGTCATGGCAATGTCTAAAGAAAACCTTTCAAAATATCAACTTGAGTATTAAGATATGATTACTAGAGCAATTAATCAGATTAGATTACTAGAAAAACTGAATTTAAAATCCACAGTAGTAACTCCAAACTAACCTGAAAAGGAGGGACAAGCTGTTATTTTAAACATTTTTCCCATGGACGCACTAGTCTAAGATTGATTTTAAATAGAATTGTTAGCATCTTTCTCAAGCAAAATAGATATTTATGAAAAGTTCTAAATTTTAGTGAATTACAGTTGTCTTATACAGTTCACAAAGGTTTTTAATAAAATGTATTAATCTGAAAAGATGCTACCAGACTTCTCCTGATTTTTGACTACCATAAATCTGACTCTCATCCTGCAACAGAACTGTCTCATTTGTAGTTAATAAAAATTTAAAAGTTCCATTAAACCCTCAAAATATTAGGGGCTTGGGGGAAGAAGGATAAAGAGGAACAAATATTACAGCTTTTGTAGATTCTCTGACCCCAAAATATCCTATATGTTTTTTTAAAATAACATATTCATCACAAATGTTCTTCTCCATTTTGATTTGACATCCTAAATGCAATATTAATTCACTAACATTTAAGTGATATATTTAGAATGAATGTTTAATTAAATCAACTTTCATTTTGTCTTTGCCTCACCTATCATTTTATCCTAGCTCAGCTACATTTTGGAGTATGGGTGCAGCATGTCTTTAAATGCTATAAATTGTCTTCAGCCTGCCTTCATTTGCTCATTCATCTTTATGTATTTATAGTTTGTAAGTTGTTGATTTAGACAAGCACTTCATATTTTAAATGAATTTTAAATTTCTCAGTATAATTTAGTTTCTCTAAAGGTTTTGTGGCATAGGATACAAACTCTAAATGGCTCGATGCTTTACGTCACACTAAACGGATTGTTGAAAAAGAAGTAAAGTATGCCCAGTCTTTAGAAAGTAAGTCTGTTGAATTCAACATAACAAGAACCATTCTGTTGGTAGATAAAATAAACTGAATATGAAAATATATTTAGAAATAATATACAGTGGTGAAAATAAATGAGAATGAGATCTCTGAACTGCAAAACTTCTAACAACTTGTTACTTGCATTGAATTTTAACTGATTTTGTACTTCTTTCATATATTATGAGTCACTTAATCTTAGTATGGTAGTGATTCAGTTACAGTGCCTTTTTATGTTGTAATTGCAGTTACTAAATTTAGAGGACACTGAAAACAAGGGAACCATTCTGTAGCTTAGCAGGGTTTATTTCATAACTAAAAATAGTGAAAATGTAAAGGAAAAAACAAATTCATATTAATAATTACAATACTCCAAATCAATATAGAAAAAAAATCTTTCACTGGTATTTTAAGTGTTAAGTGTTTTCTTAGGTTAGTTCAAAAATTTCTTTATAGCATTTATATGGTTGCCCATCTCAAATAAAGTAATTTGGGTGTCATAACAAAACTTAGCAACAAATACAAACCCAAAACACAATTCACCAAAAGTTTAAGTGTATTATGTTTATCTGGGATATTACATTTATAAAGTATAATCTTGTTACATGAAAATGCCAAAATTAATAAAATTTATCTGGAAGTGAATCCTACTTTATTGGATTAAACTTTTTTTCAGGGAAATGCATACAGAAGTGTAGCTTGAGTTTTGTAAATGAACATGTATTAAGTGAAAGGATTATAATAGAAATCAGATTTTAATTTTAACAATCTGTATATTCATGGAGAATAAGCAAGTAGATCCTCATTAACTGCTACAATAAAGGGGGCAAATCTCACTGGAACCATGATCATTTAACAGTGATAATAATTTAACAGTGATAATCATTTAATAGTGATGGGAGGTTGTATGTCAATGTTGGTGAAAAATTTCAAGTGTTGGAAAAGTAAGATTATTGTTACTTTTAGATCGTCTAATGGAATCTCAGTTTAACATCTTTCAATGCATAGTAAATATTTATTTACTATTATAACAACAAACTTCCTTCTGCAATATGAAGTTGTTTTAAAACTTTAGCTGCCTTGGGGACCTATTTGTTTGGAATGTAAAGGGTCAATTCTTTATAATGTAACAAATCTCTACCCCGGAAAGCAAACTGCTACACCAACCAAAACAAAAAATGCTCTATTTAATGCACAAGAAGGGTGGATCAACAAAGGTAAAGGGCCGAATTCTTCAACCGGGATAGATTACTTGCGAGGTACCCCTTGGTGCGTGGAGAGCCAGGTAAAGAGTATTCCTGGATCTGCCCCTTCAGAGAAGGTGGGAAGAGATGCTGTTCCGAAACTAATGGCGGGAATTTCGCTTTAGACCCCAGGGCACTAATTCTCCTCCACCCCGAACTGGGAGAGGAGCGCGGATCTCTCCAAAGCTCAGCTCTGCCCTGCCCAATTTGGGGGTGGGACTGAGGCGGGGCTCCACTCCTCCGCCTCGCCGAGCCGACAGGGGAATAGTTTCGGAGTGGGCTCGAGGGCCGAGGCCGCCTGGGTCGAGGCAGACCGCGGCGGGGCTTCGACGAGACAAAGCCCGGAGCTGCGAGAGCGGCGGGGCTTTGAGGGAGTCGCAGGCCAGGAAGCGCACGGCGGGGGTTGGAAGCGCCGCGATCCTCTTGCAACAGGTTCCCAGGGAAAGACGGCAGGCCGCTCCGCCTCCCCAGGCCCCAGTCATTGGTCCCGGAACCTGCGCCACCCGCCTCAATGCGGTTCGGAGCCAAGATGATGCCGGTAAGTGTACGTGAACCTGTGTGTGTGTGTGTGTGTGGAGGATAGGAGAAGTCGCCCTTTTCCCGATCCAAAGTGCAGGGTTAGCCCGGCTCCCACGTCGCCGTCGTTCCGGCTGGAGATGGAACGCGGATCAGGCTTACGGCGGCCGCTCCTCCTCTTCCTTTTCTCCAGCAACTTCATACAGTGCGAATAGTGGGGGTGGGGGGGGTCGGGGTGGAAAGTTCGAAAACGGGAGATTGGTGTGGAAACGTGTATCAGGGACGCCGAATTCTTTATAAAGTGCCTTAATGGGCAGCAGTTTCGACTTAGGAAGAGGGTCGATCGGTCCTTAGATGATTTAAGATGGGAGAGACTCGGGAGAAGGAGGGAATCAGCAAATGGAGCTCCTTGTTCCTGCTTCTCGCAACCTTGAGAAAATGGAGAGAAAGAGCCATTGTTGCTTCGAAGACTCTCAAGAACACTTTTGCTAATCTTCTAAAAGAGTTGGTCCAAAGAGATGGCTTCCTAGCATTTAAAGAGAAAGTCAGAGATGTTTCTTGTGAGCAAGATTTATAATGACCGCTTTACAGCTGTTGAATCAGCAGCTGAGGTAGCTGCAGAAGGGGCAAGTGCAATTTTAGGTTACATTAGCAGAAGCGATGTTTTCCAAATCACGGGAAGTAATCGTTGTATTTTTCAGACCACATCTTGTTTATTGTATTCAGTTCTGGGCACATTTTAGAGATGATTCAGACACACTTAGAACAAGTTCAAAGAAAGGCAATTTGGGTGATGAAAGAACTAGAAGCTATAGCCTGTTAAGAGAGAATTAAGGGAATGGGGGAAGCTTAGCTTTGAGAAAAGACAGTTCAAGATGTTTATATAGAAAGTATATAAACATTGACAAAAATAAGGCTGGCTCCCATTCTTTTATCATCCAGAGTAAGAAATAAAATGAACATGATGTAAAATCACAGGAACGGATATTTTGGATATTAGAAAACACCTTGTAACAGTAGCATTAAGACTAATTACCAAAGCAGTGGCCAGTTGCCATTCTTTGGCTGGGTTCAGGTAAAACCTAGATAATGATTAATTATGTTTAAATTTGAAATTCTGTGCTAAGCAGACAGTTGAACTAGTGACCTAAATATTTTCTTTCATCTTTTCGATTCCATAATACATGCCTACAATAATATAAACAATTACGTAGTTTGTTTTCTGAAAGTTTTGCCGTGTTTCTTGGTACATAGTTTTGTGTTTGTATTGTTCAAATACAAGGGTAAAAAGAATCTGTGATAATTTTAGGTTTGCAAGAATAAGGGACTCCGTTCATGGTTATATTTACCTTATACACTGAACTACTAATTAATCAATTATTTCAGGGGTGTGTATAAAATGGAAAACAGGTTTCTGCATTTTAGAGGTTCCATTGAATAATTTTGGAATTAGCTACAGTTCAGTAGAAGGCAAACTTGGAATGCTGTGGTACTTCTGAATTTATGGCAGGCCGTGAGTTCTTCTGTCACCTGCTTTCCAACTTTCCTGTGCCTTTCTTCCTTTTTAGCTCCTGCTTCTGCTGATGTCCCAGCATGACACTTCCCACTGCCTCCCTACCTTCCAGGGCTTGGTTCACCATAATTATATCTAACCTGAGAATGATATCAAACTGCTAATTTTAAGCTAGGCTGTGAATCACACCCTTGTGCTTTATAAACTATGATTTTAAATGAGATTTAAAAATATATATTGTAGTAGTTTGTTATTTATTTAGGAAAACAAATAGCTTCACACAATATATGAACACCACTGGAAAAAAAATCTGTAAATGGCTTGTCACTTGCTTTCCTCTGGGAAAAAAATTGTTTTACCTTTTGACATAAAATCCTTAGATTCCTTGGAGATCTGTCCAAATTGCAACCAAGGCTAATCCTGCAGGTCTTCTAACTGTAAATTCCAGCAAAGCTGCTTTTCTGTCTTGTATTTTTTATACTCTGCTTTTTTAGGGCTAGAGTTTTTACATTAACAACGTGGTTTCTTCAAATACTATCTACCCTTCCATTGAGTGAAATAGGGTATATTGTGTTGGGCTTGTTAGTGCATCTGATTCCTCTCAGCAAACTATTACAATACTAGTGAAAAGTTTGTATTAATGAAAGAACCATATTAGGTAACTTTCAGTATTCAGTAGGTTTTGTGGAACATAATTTCATGCTGCACTAATAGATCAGTATTGTAATTGGAAGCAGATTTTCAAGTAATCTTGGTTATTATTTATTTAGATTTCATATTTTTAAATGTCACTGAATATTTAATTTTTAGAGGGGCTAAAGACAGCAACTATTGGAAGGAGACAAATGCTTCCTTTGATGATGGTGGCAATAATTATAATTAGTGCTTTAGCAGACAATATAAAGGAGAATATATATTAAGATATCTAATAATAGAGTAATATTACAGATATAATAGTGCTTGGAAAAATGAATAAACATAATAATAGCGTGTTTGTTTTAAAAGAGCACAGTAGCATAATTAAAGTAAGCAAGTAGTTCTGTTACTTTATAAGGCCTTTCTTATCCAGTAACCTTTTGTTTTTTAGGAAAATGTCCTCAAATAATCTTACATTAGTTCAGATTAACATATGTTTGTATATACAACCATAATTATTAAAATCTAGATTTTCTTCATTTTTAAATAATGTTGGATCCAGAGTTTGTTCTCAGGAGTGGACCCAATTATTTTTAATCTGATGTTATTTACTGATGTTTGTTAATTATCTAATGCCATATAAAGTTGCTGCAAATGGTAGGGTCTGGTTACCATATTGTACACTGTGTTTCAGATAATATTTTTGTTTTTAACTTTATTATCAGGTTTCATCTTTTGTCTTGTAAGCTCCAAGGGAATGCAAGAAAACATCTCTAATAATCAGTACTTGATATTGTAGTGTTTTCTCCATGTATGTGTTTTGACGTTCTTCGTAGGAGAAATTGTATAAGACTTTGGACGTTTGTAGCTATTGTACAGATAGTCCTTGACATATGGCTTAGCAATTTATGTTGCTAAGTGAGAAATTTGTTAAGTGAGTTTTTCCTCATTTTATGACTTTTCAGGTCACGTTTTTTAAGCAAATCGCTGTAGTTGTTAAATTAGTAACACTGTTAAGTGAATCTGGCTTTCCCATTGACTTTGCTTGTCAGAAGTTCACAAAATTACATGACTCCAGGATACTACAACTGCCATAAATATGAGCCAGTTGTCAAGTAAATCACATGACCATAGGGAGGCTGCAGGGGTCATAATGATGAAAAACCATCATAAGTCACTTCTTTCAGTGCTATTGTAACTTCGAACGGTGACTAAATGAACTGTTGTAAGCTGGCTGAAGAATTCTGGAAGTTGAAGTCCACTCGCCTTAAAGTTGTCAAGATTGGGAAACCCTGCTGTAGATAGTCCTTGACTTACAACAGTTCATTTAGTGACTGTTTGAAGTTACAATAGCACTGAAAAAAGTGATTTATGATGATTTTTCACCATTATGTTCCCATTGCTATTCCCTTTCCTATTAAACAATTTAGAGTGTTTATAATTATAAATATATTTTGGAAGAATAAGAAATTGACCTGCTGATCATGAATTTCCCCCTCCCCGCACTCTAGGTATCTGGTTGGTGAGATTTGTTTTGTCCAGAGTACACCACAATTTATTTTCCATGGGTTGTCTCTGGGCCCAATATATCTTCTGATACATTCTGTCATATATTTTATGCTTGTTAATGCTCTGCACACTGGTTAAATCAGCACTTTCATATCTACAACTATACCTGACAGTTTTCTGTTTGAGCTTTTGCTGATACTTTATTAGCTTCAGCATCTAATTGTACAATTGTTGTCAGATAGTAAAAAACAATACATTTCAAGAAAGATACATTTATGGCATTATCATTATATCTTGAACTTTTTAGGTGATTATAGTAGAACATTGATTTGCTAGTTGGTAAATAAGAAAGTAAGAATATAATTCAACTGATTTAGTCTTACTTAAAGTTATATTTAAACAAATTATATTATTTTTTTTAAAGAAATCATAATAGTCTTACATTTCCAGCAACCGTCAGTACACTTTTGTAATTGATTGAAGAAATTGCTATAAAACTCTTAATCAAAGGGGGTTGCCAAACTATTAATTACTGGATAATCAATTTCCTAATTACTTATTTATGTGCCATCCTCCAAGGAGCTCTTATGCAGTGGGTGTGTTCTCTCCCTCTCGCCCCCCCCCTGTGTGTATAATATATTTTTTCACAATGACTTTGGTTTATTGGGACTATTTTCTATTGGGACTATTTTCTTCACTAATAAAAGATAATGGTTAGCCCAAGATCAATGTTTGCCTTTATAGCTTAGGAGTTATTTGTTCCTAAATGACACTCTGGGCAAGTCAGATATTCTGTGACCCTGACTTCCAAAAAAATGTTTCTTTCCAAATTTAAGGAAAGTATGCAATTTAAAAAATAGCAATGCCTACATGGAAGGGCAAACAGGCAGTCAAATACTTTGTCATATACAACTGAGACTTAAAGTGTTTGTGTGGAAATATATTCTGATTAATGATGTTAAGGAGGCATTTTCAAACAAGTGATTTTTAACCTCATTGAAACAAAAGCAAATAGAGAAAGGTAAACAGGTACTGGCCAGGAGTAGAAAACAAACAAGTCCTGCAATCCTGCTCCAGCAGACATATGGTAATTCTTATAATAAAGTATAGTATACCAACAACAACAATAACAACAACAATACTAAAAGTGAACAAGGGTAGTCCCAATAGTCATAGGCTCCTTGGGTGCAATCCCAAAACAACTGGAGCACCATTTGAACACCATTGGCATTGACAAATAAGCCATCAGTCAGTTGCAAAAGGCAGCTTTACTAGGAACAGCTTCCATCTTATGACGGTATCTGTAACACCATAAAACATCCTCATCTGCCTATCCCCGGTCCTTGGTAAGGACCCGAAGTGTAGACAAAAATGCCAAATCCAGTCTCAGAATCTGGCAGACTGTGCGATGAACCATAATAATAACAATAATACCAACAACAACAACAACAACAACAACAACAATAAAAAAATACAAAGACCTACAAATAGAAATAGAAAGACTCTGGCAAAAGCGAGCAAGGGTAGTCCCAATAGTCATAGGCG
>JANHFO010007875.1:105951-117030 GCA_032468095.1 Pareas carinatus | reverse complement strand
AGAAGATCGTAAATTTTAGTTTGAATCAATTTGAGGTTTTTTATTTTATTCGCTCATTTCATATTATCTGTACATCACCCTGAGTCCTTTGGGAGAAGGGCGGTATATAAAACCAATAAATAAATACATACTCCTCTTAAAAATGTTTCAAGGAGAGCATCTCGGGTATTCCTAAGTAATTACTGTCTGTCTTGATTTGTGTACTTGAGCCTCTCTTTCTCTTTTTTCCAGCTATACCCAAGGATTAAGCCAAGGCAAAGAAGCTTGGCATGAAGCAATTTTATGAAGTATTAACTGCAGGATGTTTTCCTTTTCATCTGCAGAAATGCATCTGTGAGATTTCCTTTGGCTATAATGTGATATAAAAGCAAGGCTGAATATACAGTACCTTGAAAACATATGAAGGATAAAAATTATGGAAGAAATTCTACAATGCTATTTTCAAGCAATGAATTAGTTTCCCCTTTAGGCAAATTAGGCCTGATGCCAATCACTGCCTTCTCTGCTTCTACAGTAGCTTTCTTTCCACCTTCTTTTGTAACTTACTAGTAAGATAGAACTCAACAGTTGCTCCAGACAGTCCCTTAAGCCTGTTCATTCCATTCTGTAGAAACAGAGCTATGTTAAGTCAGGTAACCTTTTCATTTAGAAACTAGTAATATTGTGCTTTTAAAGTGTCTTAGTAGCAGAGCTAATGGGATGAAATGACATGAAATCTGTTGAATTAAGGAATCTAAAGCAGCAATAATTTTAAGCACAGTAGCATTTTAGGATTCCAAAGTATTTGAAATATGTCACATGTGATGTAGCTTATGTAAGATGATTATTTTTTCCTTACAAGCAATATGTTTGTAACTTTGGTATTAAATGTAGAAAAGCCAGTTTTTGCATCCCACAAATTTTGTTAAAACTATCTTTTCCTTAACTGTGATTAAACATTTGCTTCAGAAAATACCACTTTGTTTTTACTCTTTGAATACACAATGTTCCTGTCATTGAGCTGTTCTCATGTGCTGATGTGAGCACAATAGAGATTAAAATTTGTGACTCCCAATGTTGTCAGCATTTCTTGCTTATCAGGGCTATTTTTCTATGATCGGTAATTACTATAAAAATGACATTGTTCTTGACATTTAAATTATATTACTTTATATTGACCAATTAGATTGTATAGAGGTCTGGAAACTAACTGAAAAGGAAACCATTTGCTTTAAAATTGCTTTATATGTATTATTGACAATAATACCTTCTTGAATTATGATAATCTTCCCAGCTGCAGCGAGCATCCTGTGGCCTTTACTCCTTTGGACATTCAATTTTTCATTAAACATTAGATGCAAAAATATGTGTTGGCAGTGACAAGGATGAAGTCAGATAGGACGTTTGTGCAACAACTGTGTGTCTACACACACATGTGTATATGATAAACCTCTTATGGAAACATCCATACCCAGAAAACGAATTCTTATACTTGCTGATTAATCATTCTGTTAACTAGATAAACACTGTGTGTTATTGTTGTAATCCTTGTTTAACAATCATTTGAAATTACAGTGGCAATGAATGAATGGTACTTATGTCCAGAATTCAAAGTTACAGCTTTTGAAGCACCCTTATGGTCACATGATCAAAATTTAGGCACTGCGCAGCCTGCTCCTCTTACAACAGTAGATGTGCTTCAGTTTCCCCCACCTCCCCCACTACACAGCCTCAGAAAGAAGGCCTAGCACAGCCAGCAGTTTTCTTGCATTGGGTCAGTCTGGGCGTACCTCATCGACTCCAGGAGGAAGGTGGCAAAGATCAGCATGGCCTGCAAAGGACAAGGCAACGGGGCGGCTGGGGCTTTGTACTCTAAAGCGGGGACAGTGGTGACTAGCTGAGTCTGCTGAAGTCCCCAGACTACTTCAGCCCCAGTACCACTGCCAAGGAATGCTGCTGTGTAGCGTGGTCAAAAGGGCATAGATGGTGAGGAGATGGGTGGGTGGAGTTCAAGAGAAAGTGGTCCCTTGCCTTAGTAATGCTCAGGACTGGGAGAGACCAAGCTGGGTATGGCTTGGATCAGGTGATTCTTCACTTAAAGGCTAGTAGAATTCAGTTAACAATATCAAGAGGAATTCCTGGTGCTAAGCGATGCAGTCACATAATGTCACACTTTACGACTAGGTTGCTTAGGGATGAAAATTCCAGTCCCAATTACTGTCATTACCCAAGGACTACTTATACTGTAGAGGCGGGATAACACAATAGCAGATAAATTGGCAATTTATTCCATTGTACTGGTTAAAAATATTACAGGTTCAAGTGGCAGGTTAAAAAATAATTTTTTTTTGAAAAATTAAAACTACTAGTGTTAAGTAATTAATTAGTGAAAACAGTGTGATTACACTGCAAATAAATGAAACAGATTTTATGAGTTTTACTTCATTGCAAACAAGTATGTGCTAAGATTTACTGTAGATTTGTTTTATTGTGAATGCAACCTTTCTAACTTACTAAGTTACACTGCTAGATTTTTTTAAAAAAAAATTACTGAAAAAGCTCAAAACTTGGAATTTATTTGAACTGTAGAGAAAAAAAGGACACATGACCTGAAAGCATTGTGAAGTAACTACCTTTTATTTGAATATGGCAAAAGCTTTCCTTATTGATAAATCTGATTTAAATTGGTTAATCTAAAATAATCTATAATATGTAATTTATAATAGAAAATGAAGCCATACTCTTAGAAATAATAAAATGACAACTCCCAGAAATCGTTATGGCAAACTTGGAAGAGTTTAAGCAAATATTATAGCATTGCATAAAAGGTTACAGCTACTATATTGAGACTTGGCAGTTGCTTTGTTTTTTTCAATACTCTCTCCTTTAACAGCTTTGCCATAAGTACAAGATGTATAATAAGCCCTTTTTAAAAATGTTCCATGTTGATTCCCAAGATAACTTTTTCGCCATGTGTTGCTTTTTTTCATAAGGTAGTAAAGCACAACCACTGTGAAAGAGAAGGAAAAATGTACTATAAGCAACTTTAAACAAATCTATGGCAATTTAGGTAAAATTCTCTGTAGAAAAGGCTTGACACTCTTACAATTTCTAGACAAATTTGACTTGCATTGTTTGCTTTACAGGGGAAATTAAGCACTTTTCTGCCTGGATCTGTACATGACACAGCAGTCAGAAAATTTATACATTTCATAAAAATCTCAAATCTTACATAAGCATTCTTCTGATTTATGCCTACAAATGCGGATATTTTGCAGATTGTTAATGTTATACCACGAGTTAGCTCTCCTACTGGCTAGACTAGAAGGACAGATGGGGTTGAAGCTTTAAACATGGAGTATGCTAGGTTGCCTCCCCTTGCTAGGTATCATCATAGTGCTAGTTTCTTAATCTATGAAAACTCTAAACGTGGCTTGGAAGGGAGTTTGAGTACATTTTTTAATGAGCAGTAGAACTTTCTTGTACAAAATGTTTGAGAAATGTAATCAACAGCAACACAATTAAGTTGCTCTCAAACTAATTTATATTATCTGCTTCATTCTTTGCCATCCTTTGTGTTCAAGTAGAATATATTACTTGATACTACATAATGAATTACAACATTTTAAAAGATCTGTGATGTTCAGGGTAATGATATGTATTGGGTTATGCATATTTGCAAGTTAAATTAGGAATGCACAAGATACATCCATGCTGTCTAACACCATCATTCCCTCTCTGAGTCTGCTGAAATGCTGCATTGTCTCTGGTACATTCATGAACAAGACTGTGCTTAAATAGCAGACACAAAAACAAATTCATGTTTATGCTTTCAGGGATGCAGGGGGGGGTGAGTGGTTTCTATACTGCCAAAATATTGTTTTTATCGAGAAGAAAAGTATGTAAAATATTAATGAACAAGCCTGACCTATGGAGGATGGAGTGTGGTCCAGAATTATTTTCATACACATACTCTATTAATGTTTCAACCCTTAAAACCTATAAGCATTATTTGTTTATGGAGTCTGTGTAGGCAAGCACAGAATAGACATGAGTGTTTATGAGTTTCTCCTGGCTACAAGGCTTAATTATGGCAGTCTGTTCTCCTGAGGCATAGCCTCTCATGTCAGCCATAGCTGCATGAAAACTGCTATCTTAGTGTTTTGCAAAACTTTCTCCCCTGTATTTTTAGTCCTTAGCAACTTTAATGAGCAAATCAAGAAACACTGCACATCCATGAACTAGATATTTAGCTAAAAGATTTCCAGTGCCTTATGTATCAAGATAATATATATATTCAAGGTTGTTTTAAACTAGCAAACACAAAAGGAGCTTTCCCTCCAAAATGACTTTGTTTCATTAGAGCTTGAAAGGCTTGATAACTTACAGTGTCAAGATTCATCTGTATTGTTCCTGTTTTTTCAGTATCCAGTTTCTTAAATATCTCTACAAGGGGATAAAAAAAATGAGTTTGAATTAATAAAGTTCATCAGTTTTTCCCAGGAAAGAAAAAAGCAGCAAAAACTATGTCATTAAGAGAAATGAGGGAGAAAATTATCACTCTTAGCTATTAGAGCTGCCTCTAAAAGCCTGTAATTAAACTAAGACATATAATTATGGGAATGTAAAGCATTGTTCCATTTCCTAAATAATTACAATCTGTTAGTTAAAGCTAGGAGGTCAGCTTGTTTATTTTCAAAAGTTCCTCTTTATACTATATTTTAAGAATTGCATATAATCCACATCTGCACTTTAGTGCTACAAATCTTGATATGAGGAAACAGTTCATTCTGCCTATCTGTAACTCAGTAAAGTTAAAAACAGAAGCATTATTTTAAGACCTCCAGCCTAAATTAAAGATACTCACTGAACAAAGTTTCCAGTCGAATCAAGCACCTAACAAAATTATCAAAATCAATAATCAGTTGCTCATCAGCAAAACGGGCCACGATGACTTGATGCAACTGGCAATCCAACTTAAATCCTGAAATACAAGTAAAATTTATTTATTTTTAAACAAATAAAACCACCCGAACCTTAGTTGTTGAGATCAGGTTCTATCACTACATACAAAGAAGCAGGAAACCAAAAACAACCTAAGACTTTGGTTGCCTTTGTTGACCTAACCACAGCATATGACACTTTCTGGAGACAAGGCATCATCTGTAAATTACTTTTGAGTAATACATTGTAAGAAGATCACTTGGGTCATTGACAACATGTAATAGTTCCATGTAATAATGGGAAGCAAAATTAGTAACGAAAAAACAACTAATAATGGCCTTCTTCAAGGTTTAGTACCAGCACCTCTCCTGTTTAATTTATTTATAGCTGACCTACCAGCAACACAGGCTAGAAAATTTGGTATGCTGACCACTGGGCACTAACCATACAAAGCAAGTTCATGGAGAGCACTGAAGAATCACTTAACTGCTTACTTGGCCACCTTAGAAGAATATTTTTGCAAATGGAGACTCCAACTAAACCCAAATAAAACTGAAGTAACATTTTTCTATCTCAACAGCAGGATGGCTCATCATGAACTAAATGTTCAGTTTAAGAATACTTGCCTTGGATACAATAAATACCCCAAATAGCTAGGGATTACCCTAGATAGGACATTGTCTTATAGAGGACATCTCAAGAAGACTGCAGCTAAATTGCAATCAAGGAATAACATCTTACAAAAGCTGTGTGGCATCACCTGAGGTTCCTCGGTGTCCACCCTACATTCCTCAGCCCTCGGCCTTGTCTTTTCAACAGCAGAATACTGCTCACCTGTCTGGCTAAACAATAGCTATACCAGAATGATCGACTCCCAGCTGAACCAGACCACGTACACTATATCAGGCACAGTAAAATCTACCCCTACTTTCTGGCTATCAGTGCGGGACAATATCCCTCCAATACACTTACTGAGGGAATATGCACTTGTATGAGAATACAAGAAAATAATCAGCAATACTCACCTACCAATTAATGCTGACATCCCTGATGTCACAAAAAATAGGCTTCACACTAGACACCCACCTATTAGGACAGCTAAAAACTTACTGCAGAAGGACTTCGATTTATCCCAGGCCTGGATGTAAGAATCTACTGCTCCTCCAGAGTATCACAATATTTTCTGTTTAACAGATGATCCAAGAGGACATGATCTATTTCGCAAGACCTGGGCAACTCTTAACAGGATTAGAAACCGCCATGGCCGGTCTGCTGATTTGCTATATAAATGAGAAAAGCTCCCCTCCTCAGACTGTAGCTGCAGTGCCCCAAAGCAGACAGTGCAGCACATAGTGGAAGAATGTCCCCTGAATGCTTACCAGGGAAATCCTAGACACTTTCTATAAGCAACTCCATCAAATCTTGCTTATATTGACAGTCAGTCCCTGAATTTGTAAGCTTATGAGAATTTTGATATGCTTACCATATGCTAAATAAATAAATCCTGGTGTGGTTGAATACAAAGTAGACAGGAGCTGCTTTAAAATGCATTAAAACATTTTAACATACTAAGGTAAGCATTCTGATTACATAAGCAGAAGCTTCGATATTGTTACAATTTTTACCCAAGTGTTGGAATGGGCTTTTCCAGCCTTACCCAACTAGATGTCCTCCGAATGACTGCGTGGATTATGCTTCCTGTCATTCTTAGAAAGCACACCCACTGGCATGCTGGAGGTGTGGAGGTGATAAAAAGAACAATTTGGAGGACATCCGGTTGTGGAAAACTGGGCTATATTATTCTAAGTATGGGGTATTGCAACTTTTCAGGACCACATATGGAAGCAGCTACAATGAGGGAGGCTAACATGTTTTGGGTCTTAATCATTAGACTTTGGTGATCTCTATTTTTGATTAAAAATAACCTGCTTGCTCCAAGGCTTTCCGCATCTCATAGGAGTTCATGGTTCCAGAACGATCTACATCCATATCCCGATAAATTTTCTACAGAAAGTAGGGGAAAAAGACATTTTTTCCTATTAAAAATGCTGTATTATCTGAAGGAAATGAAAACATACACAGATAGTTCCTTCTATTTCCTTATTAGTCATGCAGGTTTCTTCTCTTAATAAAATAGGCATTCTTTTTTCTTCTGGAAATTTAATCCTGGGCTCTATAAGTTTGATGGAATGCTTATGTCACTGTTTCTGAACCCTGGGAGTTTGAAGATGTGTGAACTTCAACTAGAATTTCTCAGCCGGCAAGAACAAATTAAAAGGGTTGCACTTTCTACTGTAAAAGCTAAGACTACTTAATTTTTAGGTACGCAGATCAACAATGTATCTTGCTTGATATCCATGACACTATTAGTATGAGAAAATCCATCCAACCTTCATGCTAGAGTATATTTTAAGCAATCAAAATCATCCACATTAGTTTATTTAAAGTTCATTTTACCTGATATTTCTGAATCTTTGTCCAAAGTATGTGGAATTCTTTCAGGCCCAGTTTACCACTTCCATCAGTCTGCTTTGGTTAAAGAAACTTCCAATTTAAACAGAAAAAAAAATCCAAACTTCTCTCACTGTAGTTTCCTTTGACTATATTTTTCCCCCATTGCAATATATAGCAATCTTATTTCCTCCAAATTTGCTACCTTCTACTAAACACTTACTACCAAGAAAGAAACCTATTCTTAGGCATGTGATAGACACCTGCTCTTTTAACCATTTTGTTACTATATTTGAGGGTTAAACAACATTGGAGGAATGGAGGATACAAAGTGGATACATAAGGGGGTATCAAATGTACAGCCAGAGTCTGTATTTGTGCATCAGTATTTTTGCATTTTATATTTATATTTTTGCATCAAATGGTCAGATTCAAAGTAAGAGCTATTTTTTACAATGGTAATTAAGCAAATCCATTTTCTCCAACAGCAATTTTTATCAGAAATTGGAAGTAAATGCTAGAAACCAGCAAAAAATTGTAAATTACAATCATATAACAGTGGGAGGCTGCAAGCAGATGTGAAGGTGAGCCAGTTGCCAAGTACCCAAAATACAATTATATGGCTGTGGTGTATGTGTGTGTGCAACTGTTATAATTCTGAAAAAAGTTTTCTAAGTAGATTTGAGCAGGGCCATTGTAATTTCAAACAGTTGTTAAACAACCAGCTGTAAGTCAACAGACTAACTGTATAACATTGTTGATCAATTTTGTCTTGTAATATTGTTTCATTGCATGTTTACACAACACTATGTATATCCATAATCTTTTACAGAGTGTCAATTGTTAAACAAATCCTTCTCTAAGGAACATTAATCTGTAACATTTGATATTGGAGAAGGACAAGGAGTGGAAAAGAAAGATTAAGTCAGCTTTTCCCAACTTGATACTTCCAGATTTGTTCAGACTGCAGATTCAAGAATTTCCAACCAGGACAGCTAAATCCTTCATAAATAAATAAGCCCAGCAGTTAAGAAAGTTTCTACATTTGTTCAGGAAGATATTCCAAACATGTAATAAGTGGAATAACGAGAGGCAGAAGGTCTTGTGTAGCTGCAGTTGGTAGAATTGTAGAACAGAAAAACCACAGGATGGGGTGCATGGAAGAATAATGCAATGGAACTCTAGAAAGAACTTTGATTTTATTAGGCATGCCAAATTTGGGCTTCAAAAATCTAGACCACCAGTAGATTGTGGCATGGTACCATTCTGTATTTTGTTGCTGCCATCTAGTGATAATTTTTCAGCCCAGGTAGACTTTGCCTGATTTAATGCTTTATACGTGGTATAGGCAAAAATATTATTTGCACAGGTGAATAAAGGCAGAGGTACAGTAGCTGGCTGCATCCTTCTCTGTTTATGAACATACAAAGAATGAATGAGGATCATTCTCATGTTCCATATAGCTTAGTGCTATCCATTTTGTCTGTTTGGTAGGTGTGTACCCAAGCTCTCAGCCTGAGATCTCCTCCTAGCCTTGCTACCAAAGATATCTAGTTTTTTATGCACAGACTAGCTATATATATGCCACCCTTCAATTTGAATACTTATTACATTTACATTCTGTCACAACCTGAATTGAATCTTGGCAGTTCAACATGAAACCACCCTGCTACTGGTATGCTTTCTTCAGACAAACACTATCTGGTAAAATAAAGCAACTATGATCAGCATATTTCCATCCATTCACCCAAGGGATGAGATGCAACATATATCTATAAATAGGGAAGAATTTAGTTGCCAGAAGAATTTCATTAACTGAAACAGTCAAAAAGCACACTATAAACAACCAGTCATCTACCAGGTTCACCTTCATCATTCTGTTTTAACAGCCCATCCATAATTCTGCTTTTTCCTCCTAGAGCCTTAAGCATAAAATGCACATCATACACGGAAAGATACATCTAATAGATCAACCATGATTTTGCAAGTCTCAATACTAAAGCCATCAGATTTAATATCTTGACCTGCAAAGAAAAACAGCAAATTTGTTACACATAGTAATCTTCTACCAAATTTTTAAAATTCTTTCTCTACTCCTGCAATTATTCTATTCATCTAGTTCTATTTTATTTTTAAACAGCTCTTCCCTCCCTCCCTCTCTGGGGTTTCAGTCCAATAATGCAGGGGTTAATGGGAATTACAGAACAGACTCTCTGGAGGACATTCAGCCATGCAAGGCAAAAAGGAAGCAGAAGGAAAGACTTACGTTTTGCTAAGATTTTTTTCAGAATGTTACATAGTTCAAAAGCTGAAATCTCAGCATCCTGGTAAAAGGTGAGACAAAGATAGCATTAAGAAGATGTGTACTTAATATTGTTTGTGAAACTAATTAAATTATTTTTATTAAGCCATATTCTGCAATAGTATGGTATTTTAGAATCTTATTTCATCCATGGATAACTCAGAGAGTTGTGTATTTTTCCCCATAGAACATTTATTTACTCACCTCTCCAGCTAATTGCTTAAATAATTTCTTGAAATTGGGTTCAATTTCATCTTCAGTGAGCTCTTTCTGGGAAAGAAAAGAATTGCCAACACAAGTGAACAAGAATTTTAAAAGCTTCTGCTATGAAAGTGGCTATTTCACAAAGAAGAAAATGTATGTGCCTTAAATGTATTTAGCATATCTTTCATTTTGCCTCTAAGCATGCCTGTCTTTTAACATTGCTGTTTCTATGTCTTCTTTAGGAGTGGAAGTGGGATTTTTTTTGTAAGTCATCTTTCATGTTGTAACACTACAAAACTACGGTGTTTCCCCCAAAATAAGACTGGGTCTTATATTAATTTTTGCTTCTAAAGATGCATTAGGACTTATTTTCCGGTTAGGTCTTATTTTGAGGAAAATATAGTATTAAATGCGATGTGACTGACGATCTTAACCGGGGCTTATTTTTGGGGGTAGGGCTTATATTATGGGCATCCTGAAAAAATCACGCTAGGGTTTCTGGTTAGGTCTTATTTTCAGGGAAACAGGATAGCTTTTATAAGCCAGAGTCTAATATGGAGTGTTACTTGGTCTTCCTTCCTGTGAACCAAGTGTTTTTCTGAATCCATCAAAATTTGGCTACTCTATCAGAAACAAGTGTTTCTGTAGTTTGACCAGTGTTCAGAAGTGCAACAAACCTGAACACAAAATGTTCACAAAGCTGCCCATTCCACCTGATATACTGATATATCAAATATACTGAGATATAAGTAGGCAAGGCAAGAGATATAAGAACTCTCAGAATTCCCAGCCAGCATGATCAACTGGGAATCCTGACTTTTGCAGCCTGACTGTAGTCAAAACAAGTATCCTTATTAGCTAACATACCTCTTCAATATTGGCCTCAATTTCATCATCAACAACTCTACAAATAAACATAGTTAGATGAGTTAACACAAAAAAGAATATGATTGACTTTCAGATAAGAAGGGTGAACCTATGCATGCACTGAACATTGGCATTTTGGGTTATTTGGGCAATCACACAGAAAAATCCTAAAACAGTTTTTTAAAAAATATAATTTTGATGACAAAGAAATGAATGAGTATTCTTATACATAGACAAAATAAAACATGAATGAATATTCTTATACATAGTCATGTGGTTTGTGGCTTTCAGTGGACAGAGGCATTACACACAGATGACCTTAAAGAAACTAT
>JANHFO010007875.1:51422-63733 GCA_032468095.1 Pareas carinatus | reverse complement strand
CGGAGATCGGCCTGCAAGCCGAACTGGAGGCTTCCTGGCACCCCACGAATGCACAGAGATCGCTCCACAGGATGTTCCAAAGCCGAAGGATCGGCCTGGAGGCTGAACTGGAGCACCCCGCGGAACAATCTCTGCCCACCCGTGGGGTGCCAGAAAGCCTCCAGTTCAGCTTGCAGGCCGATCTCCGGACTTCGGAGCACCCCGCGGAATGCCTCTGGGCGTCCTTCATCTTATGGTCCAGTGCGCCTTATAGTAAGAAAAATATGGTAACTTTGTTAGGAGCATACATACTCACAGATAATTTCCATCCTGTTTTACTGATTTGTACTCATATGAAGTGAGATAAGAATTCATGTAGACCAATTATTGGCATAAAATCATGAAATCCTGATCTGCACTAGATGAAGGTATGTTGGTGTGATTGTTAACATCCTCCAAAAGGGCAAATCAACAGAAGCTTTGAGCAAATTTCTAGTAGGTTAGATAAAATAATGGTTACATAGCAGAAATACTAAAAATGTCTATCCTGCTTATATACAGTTTCATTCTCTCTCTCTGATAGATATAGATAGTAGTTTATTGAAATATTAAATGAATATAATTATACACACACACACACACACACACACACACACAGAGGAATACACATAGTGGATTGCAAATGAGATTTGGTAATTTGCACACACAAAAAAGTATTTTTTCTAACAAATTCATTCAAGACCATGTTGCAAAAACGAATATACTCCAATGAAATTCTTAGGAGCAAAGCTACATTTTAGACAACAAAATCCTAATTAACAAGAATTTAACTACAGGTGAGTCTAAAGATTCATTAAGCAGGTGTCTAGCAGACAGTTAGTTATAAAAGGGCACTACTTAACAAAGAAAACCTCTTCCCATTTCATACTGTCAGCAATGGTACCACATGGAAGAGAAATGTCACAAGACCTGAGAAAGAAAACAATTTTTTTACACAACAAAGGTGACGACTTCAAGAAGATCAGCAAAGTTTTACTTATTAGTCAGAATACTGTAGCAAAAGTGATACAAAAATTTAAGAAAGATAGAACTGTAACCATCTCACAGAGACGTCCAGGCTGTCCAGAGAAGTTCCTCAATAGGAGTGTCTTCTGACGAGAAAGGTTGAAGAAAATTGCCATGCAAGTTCACTGCAGTTAGCTAAAGAAATAGAAAGCCAAAGTGAGGTGACTGTTTCCCATGATACAATATGGTGTACACTGCAGAGGAATGGCATGAATGGGTGTTGTCCATGAAGAAATCCTCTCGTAAAGCCCATGCACAAAAAAGCTCACCTAGAATTTGCCAGGGCCCATGTTGAAAAAGAAGAAGACTACTGGGACACTGTACTCTGGAGTGATGAGAGTAAATGTTTTTGGAACTGATTGCTTCAAAACTGTATGGCATCACAAAGGTGAGGAGTACAAAGAAAATGTATGGTGCCTATAGTGAAACATGGTGGTGACAGTGTCCTTGCGAGGGGCTGCATGAATGCTGCTGATGTTGGGAAACTGCATTTCATTGATGGTATCATGAATTCATAGATGTACCGCACTATATTGAAAGAGAAGATGCTGTCATTACTCCGTGCCTTTGGTCATTGTGCACTTTTCCAACATGACAATGATCCAAAACACACATCTAAGGCTACTGTTGCATTTCTGAAAAACAGGGTTAAAGTGATTCAGTGGCCAACTATCTCTTCTGATCTGAACCCAATCAATGGGGAATTCTGAAGAGACAAGTTGAGCATCATCCAGCATCCAGGTTCTAAAACAGGTCATTCTTGAAGAACAGAAAAAGATAGATATTGCAATATGTCACCAACTTGTTCATTCCATGCCTAGAAGACTTGGTGCTTTCCTTACAAACCATGGAGGTCGTATAAAATACTAGATGTATAAAATAACAAAATCGGCTGCATATAAAGATTTTCTTTATAAAATGTTCTTCTGTTGGCATATGTCCCCAAATAGATTGGCTAAAATGACAAAAAGGAAATCAAATAAATGTTGGAAGTGTAAAGCTGAAATAAGCTCCTAGTTCCACATATGATGGACATGCAAATATGCCAAGATCTATTGGGGAAAAATTATCGATTGGCTTACACAAATAATTTGGAAAAAATTAGAGAAAAAAACTGAACTATTTTTATTGGGATTGATGAGTAATATAGAAGACATAAGTAAGCAACACAAATATTTGGTAACCCATATTATTACAGCAGCAAGAATAACATATGCCCAACATTGGAAAGATGACACAGCTCCAGAAGAAGAAGAGGTCTTAATAAAAATTCTCAAATGTGTGGAAATAGACTGTCTTACATTACGACTAAAAGACAAAGAACAATCAAAATATTATGAAGCATGGAATGAATTTTATGTCTGGTTAAAATAAGGTCAAAACAAGTAAATACAGGTTAGAGTAAAGAAGGGGTCTTGAAGTAAGAGGAAGAAGCTATTACCCATAATTGAAAGGAATGACAGAAGTTAATAATATAAATAGATCAATAGAAGAATAAAAAAGAAAGTTGAAAGAAGGAGAAGATGAGATTAGAGAAAGAAAGAAAGAATCTACAGAATAAAATAGAAAGCAGAGGTGGGGGAGGAAGGAACAAAAGAAATAAAGGAAGAAAGGAATAAGAAGGTGGTAGAAGAAGGTAAGAAGAAAGTAAGAAAGAGAAAGTCAGCAACATGAACATAATCACACTAGAAGATGAGAAACGAATAAGAAAAAGAGAAGGGAAAGTCCCTAGAAAGACGGGAAGAAGGAATAAGGTCTAAAGAAAGAAAGATAGAGGACCTAGGAGAAAGGGGAGGATTAAATAAGAATGGTAGCCAACTAGCATATAAGGAATTTAAAATAAGTAATTGAAACTACAGAGTTGGAAGATCAATAACAAGAAAGGATGAGAAGGAAGAGGTACAAGAAAGAAAGAGAAAGGATGAAAGAAAATAGGAAAGAAATAGGAAAGATAATGATAATGATAATGATAAAAAGAAAGATTAGAAGGAAAAGAATTTAACTCCTATAATTACTGTAAGAAATGTTAAAAAAGGAATGAGAGAACACACCAACCTTGATTTCGTAAGGTTCAAAAATCACATGACTGGTTAAAGGAGAAGAGTTCCAATTTGGACCAACAATATGGAAAGGTCGATGACTGACGGAATTGAAATCAAAGTGATAAAGAATGTGTTCAAATTGTAAATAAATGTCATAAAAAGTAATTGTACATAACCGAAGACTTAGACATGGGAAAGACAAGAAACTAAATGATCTCTCAATGAAATGAATTGATGAAAAAAAGTGTATTTATGTAATTGTTGATGTTTTTAATCTTGTAAGTAATAAAGAATTTTTTGAAAAATACTAGATATAGTAGTTTTTATTGCGGGGTGCATTCATTTCTACATCAACTAATTTGAGTAAAACTGAAGATTTTTTAATCTGAGTTATATTATTCACCTTACTTTCATATAATGAGCTAAACAAATGTTCTATACCACTCACTTTTGTCAACATTTTGGAAATTGTTCTTGTGTTAATTGGGATATTGATTGAAATCTTGCTTTTCAAAAGAAGTGTATTCATTTATGCTAAACACTGTATATATGATCATGTAATTCTCTCTCTATATAAATGATCATGTAATTCTATTTATCAGCCATTTGAGTTTACTACTGAGTTAGGAAAACAGTAATTTTGGGAATAATAATAATAAATCATTGGTTTTACTAAAGAGACTTAATTGTTCATACATTTGTTCAATTTATATTGTTATTGGTTCTGAAAAGTAACTGTTTTTTAAATCACTGTTTTGTTTTTTCTTATTTCTTTAATGTAAATTGAATGGTTTTTATGAGACTTTGACTGGTGGAGGTTTGATAGAAGGTTTTGAAGATTTTACTGGTGGTATCTGTGAATTGTATAAGCCGAGGCCCGCACCCCCTAAATTGTATCAAATAATCAAGCTGGTTCATTGTTTGGCTGCTTCATTGTAAGATGGGTACTTTTTATGTCCTTGTTTGTGTTTTTATTAAGACAGCTTTATGCAGTCCATTACAGTTTGATCTTGAGAATGTAATGGGTAAATTGATTGGATGTCCAGTATCCTTGGTGTCACAGCAGCACAGAAAACATGAGTTATGTGTTGTTGTGCCACTAATTTCACCACTGTAATTGGTGAGACCATTGACAAAATATCATGTGTTATGCTGCTTTCTCCATAGTGCTGCAGGATGCTGGTAACTGCAATTAGATGAAACAATAATTTAGCAAGTACTTATGCTAGATAAATTAGAGTTTGCATGAACTTGAGTGAACTTTGGATCAGATTAATAGGAATACAATTTTTCTCTGTAAGAGGAAGCAACATGCGCTTCCACAGATGAAGAAAATTGCTGTTTTGATGAAAATTGATTCCTTAGTACCTATTTACTGTAGTCTGGCATTTCTGTCCTTTGTTTATTCACTATTTGCAGACAATTCACAAGATGTTGTCAGCCCGTGGGAGTCATTTATTGAGTGTGTGACCTATTGCAGATATTTTAAATTTGACAAGTTTATTTTCACAAACATATTTTGAAAACCTGGGAAAATTGATACATCTGTCATTTCCCCTGACATTTTCTGGTATAAATTGCTGCTTTTGGAAGTGTTTGCCGATTGCAGCTTATGTGTACATGACAAGATGAATGTACTTTATGATTACAAATGTATCTTATGCTTATATATACATGACAAGATGAATATATTTTATGATTATGAGTGTATCATGCTTATATGTACATGATAAGATGAATGTACGTTATGATTATGAATGTATGCTATGATTGTAATCACAGTTTGTTTATTGTATTTATGTAGTGCATGTACATCGGACACAAATTCCTTGTGTGTCCAGACACACTTGCCCAATAAATTCTGATTGAATTCTGCTTTCTTTTATAAGAAATGGCTAGCTATCTGTAACTATATATGTGCCTGTAGGGGAAAAAATTAGAGAATGTTATCTCTGTTACTATTTACTTTAGTCCTGCTCTGAAAAATCACTGTGGGATGGAATCCAATGCTTCAGTTTTTTGGAGCAGAGTTTGAATGATACAGGCAGGGAAGAATTTCCCTTTTCCATCAGTACGGGAGGAGAGCTTAACTCCTTGCCATGCTATCAGAGTTTTGAGCATCTCTTAGCTGAAGATTCTGGTTGACCTCGTTGATGGATTGCTTGAAGCAACATATTCTGTCAATATTATGAAACTGTTTATAATAACAAAAACATAAGTACAACCACCAGCAAAATTACAGTAAAACAGCAAATCCACCTTTACATTCATCCAGGCAATTCATGCATTTTTACCCTTGTGAAACTGAACACTTTCCAAATCCAAATGTTTTTCCTCTTCAATCAGTATAAAAGTTGTTGTGCTACCTTTTAGATGTGCCCTATTGCACATCATGGTCAATATATTGACTTTATATAAAAGATGATCAACTCTTGCTCTTAGCTGTCAGCCAAACTTCACACAAGCGATAATAAATCTTGACTCTTCAAACACTTACAATTCAAGGAAATTTGGCTGTTTCTCTTTCCAGTGTTAATAGTGAGACATTTGTTTGATCTTTACCTATGAATTCTGTCTAGTGTGAGATATGATGATTCCTGCCTCACCAGCTTCAGTCCTTACATTACATCCAGATGGTAGTATTAGATCTAATGGAACATCATAATAATATTAGATATTTGTTATTAGAGTCAATTCATGAGAATAAAGCACGAATTTATACTTTCATACACTGGAGATCTTCAAATATTTATTTGGGATGCTTTAGCATGGGATTTCCAATTCAAAGGAGGGAGTTTCATATATATGAAATACCAGTCACTCACTGACTGACTTAACAAAAGATCTCCCAAACTATTAAAGCTACAAACCTGAAATTTAGTAGATCTGTTCATCTTGGCATCTAGGCACTCACTAAGAAAGGATTTTTCGAAAGTGAGTTATTTCAATTCTTAAATTCCGAAGGTTGTGATTGGACAAAATATGGTTTGTTTCCTTTCTCCTGATTGGAGGGCTTTCCTTTGATTTTGAGTTTCTCATTTAACAGTACTAATGGAGGGGCAAGGAGCAGCAGGGAAGCTGACTGCAAAAAACTGCTTCTCCACGTCGGAAAACTGCTTTGAAGCTGCGATTGAACCAGTACCTATCTCAGCAATGCAGGTGAGTGCAAAAAACAGCAGGGGTGGGGGCGGGGGAGGCCAGATGAAGACTCCCAAATGTTCGCTGCAAAGAATGACGTGACTGGGAGTGGGGTAGGCTGGATGAGGCCTCCAAAGTGTTTGCAGAGGCCTCTTCTTCTCAGGAGGCCTCTCTTTCTCCGCTGCAAAGAACGCCGTGGGTGGAGGCGGGGGAGGCCGGACGAGGCCTCCAAAGTGCTTTCTGAGGCCTGTCCTTTATGAGGCCTCTCCTCCGCAGTGCAGCACTTTAAAAAATGATGCAGGGGGGAGCGAGGGGGCTGGATGAGGCCTCTGAAATGCTTTTGGAGGCCTGTCCTTTCCAAGGCCTCTCCTCCTGCATGGCTATATATAGTAGCTGTTGGTACCCATGCTCCACTATGGGTTTGGTATAATTAGGCATGCTAAGAAGTTATTAAACATAGAAAAAGAGAATGAGAAAAAGAGAGAGGTAGAATAAGAAAGAAAGAGAGGAAGAGGAAGAGAGAGGGAGAGGGAGAGAAAGAGGGAGAGGGAGAGAAAGAGAGAGGGAGAATGAGAGCGAGGAAGAATGAAAGAGGAAGAATGAAAGAGAGACAGACTGGGAAGGGGTCGCTTCCTTTCCCTCCGCTCTTTCCTCGTATGCCGGAGGGCCCCAGTGGTGACTCCCCCGGAATGCGCACCACGGCACTCCGAGATCAGCTTGTATGACTGGGCCAAAGTGTTTTCACACCATCCGATGTGCCGCCTGGCTCCCTCAGGGTGACAGAAGCCTCCGTTAGGTTGAGGACCGCAGTTAGCCTGCTTAGGTCCCCAGAGGCTGGCCGTCCCTCACTGATGCGGGTTGGGCAGCATCTCCGGGCTGTGGCCTGAAGGCTGGGCTGTGGAGGAGACACTCACTGTCCCTCCGCTCTTTCCTCGTAGGCCAGAGGGCCCCTCCGGCGACTCCCCTAGAATATGTGTCACGCCACTCTGAGACTGGCTTGTCCAGCGAGGCCAAAGTGCTTTCACATGCAGAGTGGTATGGCGAGCAAATCGGCAGTTGCTCAGCAGTGTGAAGTGCCGGGGTGCCTTTCATGTGCTTCTTACCCAGAAAAGCTCCTCATCGGTGAGTTGTACGGCAGTGGCTGCCGCCATTTTCCTCCTCCAACACCCTCCATGGGTCATCAAAATTCCTGCACTAACCAAACACTGTCTCCTAAAACTTGGCTGCTCATTGGAACTCACTGCTGTTGTGCGCATGCGCAATGACTTCCTTCTTAAATGTTAAATAACTCCCATTAAAATTAATATTCTTCAAATTTGTTTCTTAGTGAGCGCCTAGATGGGAACACGAAGGTATGTGCAAAATTTGATGTTTCTAGTTTTTACTGATTTCTCTTTTGGAGATCTCTTGATGAGTCAGTCAGTGAATGAGTGAGTGAGTAAGTGAGTTGTTTTTGCAAAATATATATAGAGAGAGCCTTTCTGAGTGGCAATTAAGGCACAAATCAAAATATGTACCTTGGAACACTTCTGTTACTAATTTTCTCCCTTTTGTCCAGGATCATCACTGTTAAATCATTTTCTTTATTAAAGCTTGCCATTCTGTATAAAATATTGCACAATCATGTATTTATTATTATTATAAATAGACTTTCCATTTGTTCTTGAATGCCTTCAACAAAGTGTACTTGGGGTACCATATGAATCTTACAGTTGACTTGTGCTAGAGGTTAAATAAATATCTAATGTGTGCATTGTCTAAGAAAGGATTTAAATTCATGTTTCTCTACTTCAGTTCGATATCAACTATGGTTACACATTGCATTAACATCATGTGGGTTCTTTGATTTTGGGAGTTCTCAGAAATTGTAGACTATGGTTTAAGAAATAGAGTGTTATGTGAATGCAACAGTTGTCGATTAGTCAACAAATCATGGGCTACTCAGCTGTCAGGTACAAAGAGAAACAGAGCTCTGCATCTCCCTACAGGGAAGATATTCATGTAATTTTGTTGAACATTGTGCTGAAACTGAGGACAAAAGGAATGTATTAATTTATCTGGTATTCTTTCTGGCCTTTTCCTATAACTCCTCAAAAATTATATTCGAACAGTCAAACAAATGACATCCAATAAAGAAAAATATAGTATTAGTAATTGAGCAGGACTATTTATTAACTTGTACAAGGCATCTCTGATAATAGGAAGAAACTCGTTGCTAGGAGTAGGGACAGATGATAAAACAAATCTTTTAAAAAAGATTCTTCTCAAGCTCAAACACTGGGCCAAATTAGACATGACATTAAGGATATATTTGCATTTTATATGCTCGTAAAAAATCAAATTAGCAGCTGTTGGGATAATTACTGGAATTGCAACAGGCGAAGTGGGAGAGTTTAACCTTTTCTTTCATGTAACTGGTCTGACAAAAATTGCTAATCTAAAGCTTTTTTGTGTTGGAGAAATCAGTCAAGTTTGCATTTTTAAGACTTGCTATACACTAAATGCAAACAGGTGGACTCCCGCTATAAAGATTGTCTTATAGGCTACAGAAACACTTCTTCGTAGTTAAAGAATAGACTATATAAAATCATCTCTGGAGATTCTGGGACAGAATGATGGATTATCCTGTTTGGTGACTATTTTTAGGGTATTATTATTTCCCCAAACACTGTATTTTCTTGTATTATTATATTTTTGTTTTTTATCCTGATTTTCTTACACAGTGCAGAGAGTATTTTCAGTGATTGAGGCAGCTTAAAAAAATAAATGAATAAACAAACAAGCAAACAAGTGGAGAATGAGTTTCAGAGCTATGTGAGCTGGCTCTCCATGCAATCAGTTCTATGGGATAAAATAAGTATTACCAATAAGCTGTTGGACTGGTTTCTCTTCAAATTCTGATTGATGGATTTCTCACTGTATGTGATTGGTTGATTGCATCCTGCTAAATAAACAGAACCTGCATACAAAGATATAGAATAGAATAGAATAGAATAGAATAGAATAGAATAGAATAGAATAGAATAGAATTCTTTATTGGCCAAGTGTGAATTTGTCTCCAATGCATAAGCTCTCAATGTACATATAAGCTACAAGTGACAATGATGAGCATAATCATAAAATACATTCATCATAAGTCATAAGATATAACACTCAGCAATCAATTTTATATAGCAATCAACAAATGTCATGCTAGGATACTAAATAAAACAATTAATATAGATTGTAAGATACAAGCAACAAGGTTATTGTCATATAAAATAAGAAAATGGGTAATAGGGAAGATGAGAAGCATATTAATAATATAGCCCTCCTAGGTAGTTTGACAGTGTTGTGGAAATTAGTTGTTTAGCAGTGTGATGGCATGGGGGGAAAAACTGTCCTTGTGTCTAGTTGTTTTGGCTTTTAATGCCCTATAGCGATATCTTGAGAGAAGAAGTTGAAACCAGGATGTCCAGGATGTGAGGGATCTGTAGTTATTTTTCTCAGCCCTCTTTCTGGCTTGTGCAGTATACAGTTTCTCAGTGGGAGGCAGATTGGTAGCAATTGTTTTTTCTGCGGTTGTAATTATCTGTTGAAGTCTGTATCTGTTTTGTTTGGTTGCAGTGCCAAACTAGACAGTTATAGTGGTGCAAATTATGAACTTGATGATTCGTTTGTAGAACTGTATCAGCAGTTCCTTGGCCAGTTGGCTCAGGAAGAACATTTTTTGTTGTGCTAGTAGGTATATTAAGATATGTGGTTTCCCAGAAGTGAGCACAGGGAATGAACAAATAAAGAAGCAGAAGTTTATTACCCCAATTTGAAGTGGGAACTTTCCTTATAAGATGTTTTTCCTGATAAAAAAAGACATTGAGATTCTAGCCAATAATTTCTTAAGCTTGCAATCACATCTGGTGGCACAGAGAATAAGGTATTGAATCCTGCTGCCTGAATCTTTAGAATGAATTCCTCAGTGCTTTATATATTTGCCTCTCTCAGCTTGAAGAAGGCAGCCTGTGGTCATGCTTCATGCAGCCTTTGTGTCATTGGTACAATACACAATGATGTACAATAACTACTGAGAGCTCAAACTGTGGCCTAAAGTTTGGCTAAATTAGGTAATATAAAAGGTTCACAATATATATGTATCCTGACTCACTTCTGATTATTCAGGGATTTTATACATTCTGGCTTATAGGAACCATACTGTTCATGTGTGCTATTTTTATTGCTTTCCATATTTGTTCTCATCTATCAAAGTGTTTAAGTTTTATTTCTATGCCACATTCTGTTTTTGATATCATTTTAATTGCAATCAAAAATTGCCAATCCATAGCATGCAACATCATAGCTACATATTTCAACAGTCTAGCAGTTTCGTTTTTATTTATCTAATGCTAAATTAATCTCTAAATCATTTGCCGTTTGGGACTCCAGCTCAAATATATAATTAAAATGAATAGCAACATGGTGTGTTAATCAAACATTTAAAATGATTTCAAAATGGATTATAAAAATGTGTTAGTTGTAAAGAGCCAATCCTTGGTTAAGTCTGCTACTATAAATAAATAGTTTTAGAAAGCTTTACGACTTTTATCATGGTATAATGATCAAATCCTTCAACCTTGGATATTTGAATATTTGCTAGAGTTCGTAAAGTATTTAATGTATGAAAATAATATTATGGTACTTGGAAAGGCGAAGTCAAAAGTAGAAAAATGTCTATAATTTTAATAATGACGTTTCCATCTATAGATAATAAAGGTTTTGGATACATTGACTGTGTTTGCATAATATATTGGGCTAACATGAAGTTATCTAATTTATGGTTTGTTCTGTGAACCAGCTGATATGACCATGATCCATTGTGTTGTGCAAACTCAGATAACTGAATTACTTTGTTAAGCCATGGTTGAATACAGTCACTTAGATACATCAGCAAGGCAGGGGCTTTGCTAAGGCCCAAAGTGGTTTTCTCACTGCATTATTGACCAAATGCTGCCATTGAGCTAGCACAAGCCTAGCTTCTGGGCAGCAAATTGAGGGATCAGATGCTTTGCTTTACTCTTAAACCTTCTACCATCCAGCCAAGATCTGAATGATTTCTTTTTGATTGAATCCAGCAAAGAAGGCATCAGTGGCCATGGGTGGTCAGGCATTTAATTTTCACTGGGATGTGGTTGTGGGTACTTACCTGAGGAAAGGCCACATGCAGAGATGCCTCCCTAAATCTTTTGTAAAGTTTCATGATACTGCCAATTTTTTGCCTTGGTGAAATGGGTGATATAGAAGTTTAATAAATAAAATAAAAGCCGTTTCGATGCTTCATAAATTTCATAAAGACCCTGATAGAATCATGTGGGATTTCAGGCACGACTTGGGGCCAGCAGATATCTAAGCAGAATCTTTATTTACAAATCTAGTTCTCTATATTTCATCCAACTCTGTCAAGTTCTTCATATACCAGAATAGAAGTGGACAAACACAGACAAAATGCACCCATTTTACTTAAAACTGCCACCACTACCTCCTTCAACGGGGAAAAAGATTCAAAAATGGCAGCATTGTTTCTGGAAATATGCAGACTTTAGACTCTAGGTAGGCTGATCCTCAACCTGATCTCATGAAATAAACGAATGTGTAATGCACACAGTAACCACTGGAGCCCTAACATCATAGAGAAGCCCTCTCTGCATATACAGACCAAGTCATTTCTTACATTATTGGGAACTTTGCTAAGATCTGGGTATCAAGTGATAACAATATTCCATTCTAGATCCCTGATAAATCATGTTATACTTTTGTATGTAATGTGGAGCCACAAAGCCACAACAACATATGGGCCTGGACTTAACTGCTCTCTCTCTCTCCCTCCCTCCCTCCTTTCCTACACACACCCACACATTTTCCAGTCACATCTGAGCATTAGGCCTTACAGGGTTTGCCAATAATAGTCTTTTGTGGATAAATAACTGGCTGAGGTTAATAACCATAGCTGTTCTCAGCTGCTTATTGCTCCCTTAGGAAATATATCTCAGTAGTTCAATTGGGTTTTGCTTATTGCAATAAATATATAGCACAGCATGTGGCAGAGGTGGGAGAAAG